>KK119747.1:0-34755 GCA_000611955.2 Stegodyphus mimosarum | reverse complement strand
AGCACACACTGCTCGACATTGAAAATGCAATACCAAGAAGGAGTGGTCAGAAATTTATGCAAATTGTAGAGTAGACGCAGGTCACTGAGTTATGCGAATGATTTGAAATGCGCAGCTCTCCGACGCACGGGAAGTAAGATATAAGGGAAGGAACGTGCAGAATGGGCAATATTCGGTTCGTTATTTCTGCCATAGGAATTATCGAGGAAAGTTGGTTTTTGTCCCGGAGGATACGTGTAATAGGAGAGAATGCCAGGCCGCCGTCAACGAAGGCACTTACAGCAGATAGACGATTTTACAAGGCGTATGGTGATCGGAGTGAGAAAGGCGGGTTGGTCCTTACGTCAAATCGCAGCTGATGCCCACATGGATGCGAGCACGGTGCATCGGCTATGGCGAACATGGTTGGAACAAGGAAATGTGGGAAGAAGGAGGGGTGCAGGTGCAGCCAGAGTGACGTCAGCACGCGTGGATCGACGCATCCGCCGACAAGCTGTGGCGGTCCCGCAAGTCACTTGTACCGCGATTCTGCAGCATGTGCAAGATACCCTGGATGTACTCGTGTCGACGAGAACCATTTTCCGTCGATTGATTGAACGTGGCCTGCACTCACGGCGTCCGTTAAGAAGACTGCCATTGATCCCCAGAGTGTAGACGCCAACGTTTAGAATGGTGCCGGACTGGAGCGATGTGGATGACAGAATGGCGAAACGTCGTGTTCTCAGATGAGTCACGCTTCTGTTTATCCAGTGACAGTCGCCGCATACGTGTGTGGCGTCGACGTGGAGACTGATCTAATCCGGTAGTAACTGTGGAACGCCCTACCGCGCGACAACGTGGCATAATGGTTTGGGGCGCTATTGCCTACGATTCCAGATCACCTCTAGTTCGTATTCAGGGCACTATAACGGCCCAACTAATGCAATTTTTCAGCAGGATAACGCCCGACCACACAGTGCTCGCATCTGCCAACATGCTCTGCAAGGTATACAGATGCTTCCCTGGCCACCGTACTCTCCTGACCTGTCACCAATCGAACATGTGTGGGATGTTTTTGGACGCCGTTTGCAGACTCTGCCCCTGCCTCGTTCAGAAGACGAACTGTGGCAAATGGTTGAAAGGGAATAGAGAGCCATCCCTCAGGACACCATCCGCACTCTTATTGACTCTATGCCTAGACGTGTTTCTTCGTGCATTGCTGTCCGCGGTGGTCCTACATCCTACTGAGCCAACGCCTTTCTCGCTCTGTATTCTGACTATCATTTTGAAATAAAGATCACTTATTGCTGTTTGCTGTCTCTGTCTTTTTTCCAAGTTTCATCACTTTCTGACCACTCCTTCTTGGTGTTGCATTTTCAGTGTCGAACAGTGTATTTAACACAAATTTAAAATATACTCGCAATGAAATTGCGCTATACTACGCATTAAGCGCAGTATGGAATCGAAAATTTAAAATTATGAGATTTTTTTTCCAAGCGATGCCGCTTTATGCCGAGCTGCAGTAGCGCATATTTATGTTTACTTTGAAAAATACCGGCCTCATTTGTGACCGAGTGGTTAAAACCGCTGAGGACTGGGGGCTGGATCCAGGCTCAATGCCACTGAAACGGCGTGGCTACATGGATGTGTTTCGTGGGTATGTAACGCGAATGCGAACCGGTTTTCCTTACAAAATCTTCCACAAAATTATCCTTTCCCATAGGCAGACAACCCTTGTGTGCTTTGCAATATTCAAATAATAAAATCTTGAGAAATCCCGACATGACACACCACCTTATCTTAAACTTGAGTACTTAACAACTTACTGTCAATTATGCAGGTAATGCATTAGTGATCCCTGCCAAAATTTAAACAATTTACATTTTATTGGTAACGTCCGTTATTTTGTTTTACAATTTAAACACGAAAATCTATAAATATTAAATATTTTTCTAAACTCATAAGTTTTATTCACATATTATATAGTAAAATGTCGGCTATTTGAATGAAGGGCTTCAGAAAATTTTGGGACGAAAATATTCCTAAATCAGAATCAACGGTCTCTTTAACTCAACCTTTAACCTTACTGTTTTGGAGTGGAGATACAGTTAATTCTATACATTTAAAAAGAATGATATCAGTTCAAATTAGTTACGAAATTTTGCCTCCCCAGTTAAAAAATATTTAATTTGAAATTTTTGGTCGTCAGGAGCGAACCTTTTAACAAAAATTTAGCAATGTTTTAAAATTCTGGGAAATCGTAAAACAATGCTGCATCCTCAAATATAATTATTTATAGGTATTTTAGCTCCCTGTATATATCGATTTAGAGCTAATTTTTTTAGTTATGTATTTCTAAATGAGAAAGATTGTTTAGCAATTTCTTAGCCCTTATTTAGTTCGTACTGCCAAAAAGAATATTTTTCTTCATGAACTGTAGTAAAAGCGATTGGAAGCAAACATGTAAGTAAGCACAAGGTAATAAATATTAGTAAATGAATAAAACTTATAAATAAATAGATATATGCAAAATTCAAACTGAGTATTTCTTTTCATATTTTCGTTTCGAGTTATTGTAAGGTAATAAAGATGTGGTTTTGTGAGGTACAAACTACTATTACTCATCTAGCAGTGTAATAATTTTGTGCTCAAGTGACCCTGCTTTTCGATTTGCGCGCGAGTGCCACTAAACGGAATCTTTCCGGATTCATTTGTTTATCAAAAAGTTGTTATTGAGCGAGTCGTTTGTTGAGACAAGTTATTCGCGGAGTGATAAATGCCTTGTTACGCTTAACAAGTTTTGACTTGTTACGTTTAAACTCTCTGATCGATCACTATGAAGTAATTTTAGAACAATGCATAGGCGTGAAATGCTATTCTATTTTAAGTCCCATATAATTATTTTAAATTAAAAACTAAGTTTATTAAATTTGTCTTTTGGTATTTCCATGCACGTGTGTTAAAAATGTGATAACTAATTTATCGAAACTTCAAGGGGCAGTTCATGACGAACTTACTCCAGCAAATTTTTAGTGATATACTATCACCAGTACGAGATTTGGGACTGGATTCCGTTATAGAAAACCCTAAATCTGAGCTTTAAAAGTGCATTTTTGTCCTTTGGAAATGTAAGTATACGCAGGATGAAATATTAAAATCGGCCATATGCATTTGTAATTATGTAAAACATATATTTGTTCGTGATAGAATACGGTGATAAATGTTCAATGGTGATAACGTTAGCACCGTTTTTAAAGATTACAAAACGCCGCTCAACCAGTACAGTGGTTAACGTCGCTGCCGTGTCGAAGGGCTCAAATTCGAATCCTGGAAAAGACATGGATGTTTCTAAATGAATACTGTCTGTGCGGCATGGGGCACTCTAAATATGCGGAGAGCCGAAAGTCCTCTCAAGAGGTTGATGGTAGGGGAAGAGGAGGGAGACCCTGTGACGCGTCCCCCGGGGAAGCTCTCCATTGAAATTGGGACGGAACTGGGCTAAATCGCACTGTAAGGTGCTCAAGGCTCTTTTGCCAACGACAGGCGTATCTTGCGCTCCTTGCCAAGAAGAATTTCTTGGGCTGACTGTAGTTCAGAAAAATGAGCATTAGTCAACAACAACAACAACAAAGATTACAAATGATAGCCACACATAAATAAACCTTTTAAAATAATTTTTAATTTTATGAATATATATTTATAATCACATGAGTCACAAAAGTCAAAATTCTGCGTTTTCAGATTCTAAGTGCATTTGATTTTACTTAAATTCATCATTCATTAATAGCATTATGTATAATAATAGAAGATATGTTATTAACAACCCATTATGAAAAAAAATTTCGGTTGTATTGTTTTCAGAACTCTCTTAAAATAAACAGTGATTTGTAATTGACGTTAAATTTAATTAATCCCGTTATTTATTAAGAAATAATTAGAGTGAACCATCTAGTAACAACCATCTCTCTAAAGCGACACTACTGAAAGAGACATTTTGACTTACATTTTGAGAACATAAATAAACATTGGTAGCGAATATCACCTCTCTAAGACTACCATGTCCATAGAGACCCAAAATTCTCTAAAATCGCAGATGGTCGGATTTAAACAGAGCACACTGTACTTTTGACAAAACGTATAGATTAAGCTTAATTATACATTTGTTACATTTTTATTTTCTTCCAAAACGGTGAAACCATAGTAGTAGTAGGAAACGGACAGTTCACCAACAGGAGACAGCGCGCTATGCAAGCCCGCAGACAAAGCGCGCAGACTGATTCCGGTGCAGTCAGCAAATTAATAACGACTGAAATAAGCGTTCCAATTTGATAAGAGATTATCTTTTATAGATTTACCAGCGGTATTTCCCTTTGTTAATTAATTTTTACCCTCTGTATTTTTCTTTGTATTCCAGTTATTTTACTACATGCATATTGGTCATTTTCTATATACCCTTAACGGCTCTTACTTTCGAATTTAATAATTCATTCAAAAGGCTTTAATTTTAATTTTTACGGTATATTTTAAGCCTTATAATTTCTTATATACCCTGAATTTTACCTTATTTCTTAAATCTTCTTTTCATCATACCACATTTAGTTTCCGTAATCTTAATTATATTATTAACTTTTATTATTTATTTCATTTTACAAAGAATAATTCTTCATGCCTGTTAACCAATATTCTTAATGTTAACTTAGTTCTTATATTTTACGAGCGTAATTATTCAGATAAGTGTTTTTATTTATTAGGTTATTTAATTTCAGATACATTTTAACCTTCGCACTTTTTAACGTACTCTACATTTTAACTTATTTGTTATATTTCCTTATCAAACCTTTTAACCAGTACTCTTAATTTTAACTTATTTGTTATATTTTACGAGCGTAACTACTGAAATACGCGTTTTCTTTGAATATGTTATTTAATTTTAGATGTAATTAACTTTTTTCTTACTTTAACGTTTGTGATATTCAACATATCTGTATTTTAACTTATCGTATCTATTCGTATCGTATCTGTTCATATGCGTGATCTTTACTTAATTTTACATGTAAAACTTTTAAGTTGTTTCGTATATTTTAATCATCACAATATTTAACATACTCTAATTTTTAATTAATGTATTACATTTTCGCTCTATATGCGTGACTTTATTTGATTTTTAATTTCTTTCATACACTTTGACCTTCGTAATTTCCAATAGAGTCTTAATTTTAACATGATTTCTATATTTTTAAATCATATACCTGACTTTTATTTAGATTTAGATGTAATTTTTAACTTCTTTTCTACTTTGGAACGTTCGTAGTTTCCTACACATTCTAAATTTTAACAAATTTGTTATATTTTCGCACTCTGACCTTCATTTAATTTTTAACTACTTTCATATATTTTAACCTTCGTAATTTCAAACATACTCTTAATTTTAACTTAATTCCTATATTTTCTGTCCATATATATAACGTTATTTAATTTTAGATGTAATTTTTAATTTCCTTCGTACATTTTAACCCCCCCCCGTAATTTTTAAAGTACTCTAATTTTTTAACTTGTTTATTACATTTTCCGACCATACACATGAACTTTGATTAATTTTAGATGTAAATTTTGTACTTTTTTGGAACTTTTCTTTCTAGTTTTCAAATATTCTAAATTTTAACTCTTTTTTTAATAATTTTAGATTGTAATAATGCTTTTGATTTTGCTTATTTTACTATTCAGTTAAATTTACTTGCTTAAGTTTTTTAAATATATATATAGTTTTCAATTAAGTATTTTATTTTGTAACGGTTAACGGTTATAAATAAATGATGTATTCTGAGTTATCGTTTCATATGAAACATTTCACTAGCTACGGAATAGTGAAATGTTTGGTATGAATCGATAAAAATATTGCATGAAGTTCAGTATATTTTCACTCTCAGTATTGAATATCTCTTCCTAAATTCTAAAATAGTAATGTTTCTTCTCTTATTATTTTCAGCATTTCATATTTTATAAATTAAATAACTGGATAAAGGAACTAAAATTTTTTGAAAATAAATATTTTATTAATTTGTTAGGGTCATGTAAATGATTTAGAAATAAAAGAGCAACATGTTAAACAGTTTCTATTAGAAATATATCCGTATCTGAAAACTCTACAGATAATTGGCCTAGCTGAAATTGGTGTAAATTTTTAAAAATATAAGGGTGACAAGATGTTATATTTTATATTACAATCTGGAGTGTTTTTCTCTTTTCAAATGGTGTCTAAAGTTATAATGTGAATTAAGTGTTATTTTTAGCGGAATTTATTAGTGTCTCTAGAAGAGAAATTGGGAACAATTTTCATGTTTTCTTAAATAACAATGTAGCATCCGGTTATCATTATCTTAGAAAGGGTTTTATACAAATGTGTCAGAATGGTAAAACATAATTCTGAAATGAAGTTTTCTGAAAATAATCAATATGTTTCTCAATAATATAAGTTAAAATAGTCAAAACCAGAAGTCTTTCAGAGAATATGTGTATGAAAGCCTTTGAAATACCTGGTGACAAATGTATAAAATTTAACTCGGAGATGAAAATCGTTGCATACATGATTGCATAGTTTGAAACTAAACTATTGAATGATAAATATATACCTGATCGTGATGGTTTCAAAGTCTTTTAGTAGTAGATGTCCAATTTTTTAAGTAAAATCATTTCCTTTTCCGATGAAACTAGAGCTATGGAAAAAATCATAAAGCTAAATCTATGGAAGAGTGAAAGATTCTGATTCTCTTCTGTTAGGGGAAATGCGTAAGCCTTCATAAGAAAAAATGAGAGTTCCATTGAATTTTCTCTTTCATACAGGAAATGATTTGTTACTCAGTTTTTAATAACAATGCATTACACGATTTAAATTTCCTCAAAATATGGGTAAAGTTTTACTATTCATAATGAGTGGGATTTTCTTATTGCGTACGTGTGTCTTGGCTATTTAACTGCATTTTCCTCCCATAACGCTTGGAACTAATCTAATGATATGTAGCATAAATAAGCTTATCTTTTAAAGATCCTAACTGAAAGTTAGTTAAAGTTACTTGAATCAGTATTAAATGTATCTAAAGTGCTGATTGTACTGAAAAGTGATTCATGATTTTTGTGTATATGCTGACAAGGCAAGATAAAGTGAACTTCAGGTTCTGCCTCTGTGAGTAAATCTGAAGCCGATAAGAATTTGTTAAGCCTCTTTTTAGGCAAATGAATTGTTTTCTTAGTTCTGAACATTTTGTTACGAAAATAGTTCTAAGACAGGTATTCTGTATTGAGGAAATAATACAGGAAATTTTGAAGGATTTACATAGTCTTTATAGTTTTCGTCTTAGAAAAAGGTAACATATAGCAACATTAATTAAGTTACAGTTCTTGAAAACGCATAGCAAGCTCCTATAATGCAAATTTATACGTACAGTTATAAGAAAATGGAACAATTATTTGGGTGTTGTATTGAAAAGAGATTAGTCCTTATTAAATGGGTATTAGTAAAGAATATTTAATTGATATAATGAGGATTTTATGAAGAAATTTCTGTATTCGGAATGGATAAAAATTAAAATATTCTAAAATATAGCTTAGATTTTGGTAAAATAGCTCTTACTGTTTTTTTCCCCGATTCCTTCTGTAAATAGTATATATGTTGGTAATGATATCCTGTGTAAAGGCACTGTAGTCTCTAACAAGATTCCGTTCATAAGAAAATTAATCGGTAAATAAATGAATGAAAACTGACATTTACAAAAGAAAATCGTGGTATAAGAAATTATAAAATAGACTGTATGTGAAGTTGGCTAGTGAAACTAAGTTTGAAGAAATGTGTCAACATTCCGCGCCAGATAAAAATATATCAATAAAACAAAGTTTTAAGAAATGGCAACTAATGGGTAAAATCATTGAACGTTGGTTAATTCCCATTTGATTCGATCCTGTAAATATTTATCTTGGGAATTTCTTTGTACATGTTAAGTAAATAATTGTTAATTTTTCTTGAAATTTGTCCATGAAAGCAGAAATATGCATACTTAATGCAGGAAAAAGGTAATAATGTGAAAAATTGCATAGCTTGGACATTTAAAGCGTAAAAATAAGGGTATGGATGCAGTAAATTAAAAAAAAATACTGAATTAAAAGGAATTAAACGTTCAAAATAATAAGAAAGATTTCTGTATGAGTACGTGAAACAGTGAATATGGTTTTTTCATTATTAATGAAAATTGAGATTTCATTCTAAAAATTCGGAATATATCAATTTAGCTTAATGGCAGTCGAAGTTCGAAACTAAACATTGGTGACACTGTGTAGCTTAGAATCATGCATTAAAAAATGACATAAACGTTTATAAGGAAATACCTGAATACACAGGAAATCATAAATTTTGAAAATACAAATCAAGTTAATAATGAAGTAAAACAGTAGAATGAGTCATAGAAAGACTACTACAGAAGAATGGAAAGACTATTAAATTGTAGAATATGCAAATTAATACGGTTCTATAAAATACAGCTTAGTAAACGCTATTTAACGAGTTGAATATCAATTATAGTTAAAATAAAATACTTAATTGAAAACAAGCTGTATGTTTAAGAAATTTAAACACGTAAATTTAACTGAAATAGTAAAATAAGTAAAATCAACTGCGTTCTTGTGATCGAAAAGTATAAAAAAATTAGTTAAAATTTAGAGTATGTTGGAAACTAAAAGGAAAAGTGTCAAAAACGTACAAAACTTATATCTAAAATTAATCAAAGTTAATGTGTATGGTGGGAAAATATAATAAACAAGTTAAAAATTAGAGTACTTGAAAAATTACGAAGTACGAAGGAAGTTAAAAATGACATCTAAAATTTAATAACGCTCATGTATGTGGTCAGGAAATGCTGATATTAAGTTAAAATTAAGAGTATGTTTGAAATTACGGAGGCTAAAATATATGAAAGTAATTAAAAATTAAAAGAAAATCATATATAGAATGTGAAAATATAACAAATTAGTTAAAATTTACAGTGTGTAGGAAAGTACAAACGTTACAAAGTAGAAAAGAAATTAAAAATTTCATAAATAAAAATCAGTTGTATGATTTGAAAATATAGGAATTATTTTAAAATTAAGACTCTATTGGAAATTACGAAGGTTAAAATGCATGAAAAAAATTTAAAAGCAAATGAAAGTCATGTATACGGTGTGAAAATGTAATACATTAGTTAAAAATTAAAGTATGTTAAATATTATGAAGGTTAAAATGTACGAAACAAGTTAAAGATTTTATATCTAAAATTAAGTAAAGATCATGTATCTGAACAGAAAATACAATAAATAAGTTAAAATACAATAGAATATGTTGATGATCACAAACGTTAAAATGTACGAAAAAAGTTACATTGCATTAGAACATTACATCTAAAATTAAATAACATATTAAATGAAAACGCATATTTCAGTAGTTACGCTCGTAAAATATAACAAATAAGTTAAAATTAAGAGTACTGGTTAAAAGGTTTGATAAGGAAATTTAACAAATAATTTAAAACGTGGAGTACGTTGAAAAGTGGGAAGGTTAAAATGCATCTGAAATTAAATAACCTAATAAATAAAAACGCTTATCTGAATAATTACGCGCCTAAAATATAACAAATAAGTTAACATTAAGAATATTGGTTAGAAGGCAGGAAAAATTATTCTGTGTAAAATGAAATAAATAAAAAAAATTAGTAATATAATTAGGATTATGGTAAGTAAGTTGGTATTATGAAGGGAAAATTTAAGAAATAAGGTAAAATTCAAAGTTATGAGAAATCATATGGCTTTAAATAGACCCTAAAAATTAAAAATTACGTCTAGAATCAAGGCCTTCTGAATCAATTATTAAATTCGAAAGCAAGGATACAAATAGAAAAGAACTTTTATGTATGTAGTAAAATAACTGGCACAAGAAGAAAAACACAGGGGGTAAAAATTGATTAACAAAGAGAAATAGGGCATCTCTTATCAAACTGGAACGCTTATCTCAGTCTTTCCCCTTATCAGTTCACTGGTTTATCTGTAACCACCTGCGCGCTTGCCCAGCGCACCACCTCCTGTTGGTGAACTGTCCGTTTCTTACTGCTCATAGTTCTGTTACTTTAAAAGTAGGCGAAATTGAAAAAAATGGGCACAATGAAAAAAAAAAAAAACTAGATTCAGATACGTATATTTTAAACACAGCTGAAATTAATTATTATGTTCAGAATAAATTGTCTAAAATAAATATTTAATAATTAATAATTATTAATAATATGCCCCTTAATCTCAAACTATTCTCAAATAAAAGAGCCCGCACCTTTTCTTTCCTTCTATCACTATGAAACTGAATGGATGTAAATATTAGATATCATTTCTTTAAACGGTAAGTTGTTTTCTTCAGATAGTCGTTTGATGATTTCTTCAGCAATGGGTTGCTTGCATGATTAAAAATGCATGTTGTTTTCTTTTTAATTTGGCTTACATTTTTTTTAAGTTTTAGAAAAATCTTTTCGAAATAGTCCTGTCAATGAAGGGTTTCCCGAAGAAAAAAATGTAGAATCCTTTTCTCACGGGTGCTGTATATTTTTTATGGTGCTGAATCGAAATTTTAGGTCCGCCATCTTGCCAGAGGTCGCGTTCACGACGAAAATAGAAAAAAAAATCTCAGAATTTGGATACTATTCTCAATTTTTCGCTTATAACTCGAAAACTAAGCGTTTTTCGAAGATGGCCATTTCTACACAAAATTAAAGTAAACAAAATTTCCTTCAAAATGAATATATTAAAAGCTGCCCATGAAAAACACAAAAAACGCCCTTCCGACTGTGCGGTGGTGCCTTAGTATCAACATGATATATCTAAAGCTAATTAATTTATGAATGCCTGATATGCCTAGATCACATTAATGAAATTAATGAACGTCAGTGAGGTACGTGGTCGGCGGATCTGCTAGTTTATGGAAAATCGCGCTACTACTTTCCTTGGTGTGCCTGAAAATCGTAAATGAAACTCGAATGTTTCGAGTGAAATGATGTTACAGTAGAGTAATTTTGTACTCTAGATTTTGTTCTAAGTTGGTAGCCTTAGAGCCCATGCGGAAGCAGCAATGCAATCCATTTTCACGTTTCTTAAAAACGTGTCGTTTTCTTCGTTTTCGTGTAGAGGAACGGCAATTTTCAATTGACGAACTAGTGAATGAGATTGAAGGTGATTTTCATTCTTATCCCAAAACATTAAAAGCACGTCTCCTTAAAAAGTACGGTGATAATGTTTTCGTAACAGCTAATATGCCTTACATTCGTGTTTCAAGGCAACAGGTGACAAAGTTGAAGTATTTCATTCATTTTTACTAATAGTTATTTTAACTTGTAAGCCTTTTCTGATTTCTCCTGTTCCCCTCGCGTTTCCTTGCCAAAATGTAAATCAGTTGGGTTGAACGAGAGTATTTAAACTGTTGGAGCGAAAAGTTTAACAGAGCGTGATTTCGCTATTGTGAACGCACGTTGGTAACCAGCTGTTAACCTTAAATTTAGGCTACGCATCCTTGCCGCTGAATTACTATTCTGCCTATGTAGGTTTTGAGTCTACCTCATAGCTTTAAATTAAATTGTGTAGTCTTGTACTAATCCTACTTTTAAATTTAGTATTAGGTATCTTTTAAGTTCTCTTCGCAAGTGGCCTGTGTTTGTAAGCACGTATGTCTGTGCCGTCTGCAAATAGAATGCGTTCAATAAAAGCGTCTTTTACACCATTCCCCTAGTTGTGTTCATCCTCAGACCTGCGCGAGAATTAGTAAGGATTAACATTTAGTTAGATCTAGTTATCATTTTATAATAGCTGAAAGGACTAGATCCTTCAAAGTTATTATTGATTCATGATATCAGGAGAGGTTTCCAGAGAATGAGGAAAGACTAAGAATTGTTAAAACAGTATCTGCTATTATCGTTGAGGGTGCACGATCCAAAGTGTATTTTCCGAAGTTTTCAAGCTTTTACAGATGCTGCAGTGATGAGTGAGAAGAAAGGAAATATTGACAAATGGAGGAAAAAATCACTTTCAATAACCGACTGTTTAATTACAGCTATACAGCCAAAGCCAAATCTCTTCTGCAAGCGGGTATTTTGTATAGAAATACGGATAGCACGGCTTCCTTAATATGCTGAGTTCATTAGGATTTTGATGATCATTCACGGAAGCCACACATTTTTAAATTAAATGTCCTCCATCATTTAACCACCTCTGAAACTTAATCAACAGTTACTTTCTCATATGGTGTATGATAACGTAGACTTCAGTATGCGAACTATTTATGGGTACAACACACTGTATTCCATGGGTGGCATGCTTTGTGTGACTCCCAAGTCTGCTGTTATCCCGGGTCAATGCATAGCTCAGTTGAAGGATATACCTTCTGCAGAAAGTGTTAGACGTGTGGGAACTGTTCTATTTGAACTAATGACCAACTTGAAAACCCCATCAACACAAGAACCCCTAAGATAGAGCATCCTAAAAGATGACATAGCAACCCTCAGGATGACCAGCCTGGTCCATCTGGAAAATAAACGAGGAAGCAATCTTAAGATTTATGCAGGTATAAAACTACATACATTAATTCATTCCAATGCATTTCATATTTTACATTTCCTTTTCCACAGGTTTCACTGCTCAAACTACTTTTTTTTTTTTTGCAAGCGATACTCATATGAAACTCCATTTTTCCCTTTTCAGATGAAGATATGTCGGAAACCAGAGGGACATAATATTTTATCTCGATTAGAAACCTTTAATTACTTTAGTCTAAGAACTTTCTCTTTGTAAATAAAGTTCTGTTTCAAGCATATTTTCCTTCATCAGTACTTCCCTATTTACTCTACATAGCTAATTGTAGCCTATAGCGTGATATAAACACACAAACTGATAAATACCCACTAGCATGGTACCTCAAATGTGGTTCGACAATGTAGAGTTCAAAATTAATCTACTGCAACATCATTTCACTCAAAACACATACTATTTGCAGATGTAGCAAAGAGAGTAGTAGCGCAATTTCCAGTTAACTAGTGGATCCGCCGACAACGTACGTCACTGACGTTCGTTATTTCCATTAATGTGACCTAGGCTTAGCAGGCATTCAAAAAATAGTTAGTTTTCGGCATATGACTTCCATATTAGAGTACCACCGCACAGTTAGAAGGACGTTTTTTTTTTTGCGTTTTTTATGGGCAGCCAGAAAGTGGTCTTTTTTAAGCTCGCTCAAGAGGCGTCACAGATTGCCAGAATATTAAATTTAATACATTCGTTTTGTAGGCAATTTTGTCTACTTTAATTTTGTGTAGAAATGACCATCTTCATAAAATACTTAGTTTTCGAGCTATAAGTGAAAAATTGAAAAAAAGTTCCCAAACTTTGAGTTTTTTTCCTATTTTCCTTCCGAAGCCTGCATCTGACGAGGTGGCACACCTAAAATTCGGATTCAGCACCCCGAAAGCGCATATAGAACTGGTGAGAAAAAAATGGTAACATAAGGATACTTGCAATAAATTCAGGCTCACCAAAACACAAACTGGAAATATTTTACAGTAGAAGAAGTATTGAACAAATGTCGAGTAAATGAAAACAAGGAAAAAATAATAAAAATAAAAATAACAAACAAACTTCCTGAGACAAAAGGTTTAACCATTCATCAAGCAATGCATGAATGGCTTTCTAATGCAACAGCTAAAATATTCCAGTTTCTAGACACATAATTCCAGTAAAAGCTGGTGAAGTTGCTATGAAATTCTGGTGTCGAATTGTTAAAGCATAAAATGGATGGCTTGAAAAATTCCGTGTACGTCATAGCATTAATTTTAAAGTGCTTCCTGGTGAACCTGAAGATGTCATTGTTGAACGATGGGAATAATGTAAACAAAGGATGTTTAGTTCATCAATAGATAGAAATCCTGAAATATATATATATACACTATTGATGAAATAACTTTACTCTTTCGTGCGCGTCCAGAAAAATTACATAAAAAATGTAAAGGTAGCAATTGTTTTTATATAGAGTGACTAACTGCATTACATTGTATTCATACAGCTAGGAAAAAGAGAAACCAGAAACCTTTTGTAACTGGGAAGCATCTCGATCCCGCTGATTTAAGAATTTCGACATATCGAAATTACCACTTCATTGAAGATTTAACCCCAAAGCGTGCCTGTCTAAGATAATAATTCATTCTTTAGTTCAGTTAAATAAATTTAAAAAAAGAAAAGAAAGAAAGAAAAGAAACATTTTTTATTGATAATGACCCCTCTAGTTCTGATTTGCTACCATAATGTGTGAAAATATCTTCAGCCTTCAATACTACATAATTAATACAGCCTTTAGATCAAGATACTACTCGTTCAGTTAAAGCATCATATAGGAAATTAGTTTTCAAAACAAAAATTGCAAAAGTGGAATTTTCATCATCTGCAACATTTAGTTATTTGTAACAATACAACATATTTAGCAAAACTAGTTTCTGTTTACTATTCAATCCAATGGGTTAGTATTGCACAGAAGTAAGTTAAGCACGAAACAATTATAATTTTTTAAAAAAACTGGTTGTAATAAATGTCTTTAACATATACTATTGAAGTTAATAGTGAAACTGATATTAATTTACAACCATTGATAAATACACTTAGCCTAAATATTATGTAGGCTTCCGAATACATTTTGATTTATGAGCTAGCAGCAAAGAATGAGTTGAATCAAACAGAACAGAAATAGTACGAAACCTTATTGTGTGTGAAAAAGAAGCGAATTATGGAAAATGCATTAATTCAGATCTTCCATTACGTAGTTTTAGTGAAATATGCAGCATGTTAAAAAAAGTATGTTGCACTTACAGTAATAATAATGGCGAAAGTTTTAGATTGGATTTCTGAGTTAAAAGTTCGCTTCAAAAGTCATATGGTAAATACTAAATGCCACCTGAAAAGTATTATTTTAAATCAAAACAAAAGGTAAGTACATCAATTAGTAACACATACTAATTTTCAACCTTTTATCATTCTGAATTCATTTTTAATAAATTTTGAAACTGACAAAACACTTCATGTTTATTAAATCAAAGATTAGTTATGTTAATATAAGGTAGATCACACATTTTTTCGGCAACCTCTGATTTAAAGACACCTCTTCTTCAGACACTCATTTCGATCCAAAGGTGTTTTACAGTAAAACGCAACTGTTTTATTTATCATTTTTGCAGCCACATTTCCAGAGCATATAGTTATATTTTTGTTCTGATTCGCTTAAGAAAATTTTTAAGGAGCAATAATCAAGATGTGTTCACAATTTAAATGTGCTTCATAAACAATAAAAAAATTATGAAAATATTTTGCGACCCTTACAGTTTAAATACTTGGTAACAACGTATTACAATTGTGTTTCATGCAAATACGTTATCTAAATAAATTCTACTTAATTTACTTATTTACGGCTCATGAAATAATTTTTTTAGATTTTTTTACTTATTAAATGGTCATTTTAAACTTAATGTAATAAAGTAAATGTTTTTTGTTCAATTTAAAAGCTTATATGGCTGGGCAAATTCGTACAGACATATAGATTGATGTCCGAGTCCTAAGATCTAAGTCATACCAAGATTCCATGATCTTCGGCTACGCGCTTAATATGAGTAAATTAGAACACGCAAAGATATGCAGTACTTTTTGCTATCTTAACACGTTCGCTGTCAAATCTGATGTGGTGCGTCCGTTCACACGCGCCAAAATGCTATCCGTATTTGTATGCTTTGAAATTATTTTCTGTTGTTTTATTCTTCAAATATAGATATAATAGATTATTTTTAGCAGTAAATAAACTCATACGAGTATACTCATAGTTGTTATATGAAGCAATATCTTTGCTTTCTGTGCCATCTACGAGATAACTGGAACTAGATAAACAATACTCAGCCGTTCTGCGTATTCACGCAAAGCTCCTGCGCGTGCGATATGTAATTTTTCATTAGTCTTACACACGAATAACAGAAAAAGAATTTGAACAATCCGTTTATAACATTTACCAAGAGAATAAGTAGAAGAAGGGAGGAAAATTATTTTACGTTTTAAGCATTTAGTTCCTGTATTTATGTTTTGGGAAATAAATGATCCATTTCAGTATGCCAGTTGCATTTATTTAGCAACTTCCTGCAATCTAAATATTGCATACATTCGCTACGGCAGTAATCGCAGTGGGTGATTTATGTGAGGCAATCAGTAACGAGTTATCTCGCAGTAAGTAAGAAACGTCAGTTTGCTACCTACGAGTATTCTCGTAGATGGCGCAAAGGCATTAAAACTTTGAAGACTGATGTGTTTTGATTAAAATTTGGCCTTAGTCTCGGCACTTTCTGTAACACAAATGAAAGAGTATTTTCATAATTTTTCCAAATTTTTTTTAAATATATAATGCAAAAATTCTTTTCTTTTATATGGGTTACCATGATTTACATTACCATAAAGCTCTCGAGGGCGTCGGCCTAAAATATCGAATGATTTCGTGGAAGAATTTTTAAGCGAACCTGGCTCGTAGTAATAGCACACAATGCTGAACACTTCGAAAACTCCCATGCAGCCAGTCCATTCACTGGGATTTGATCTCGAGTCGAGCTGCCAGCGTTCACCGGTATTTCTGCTACTGATGCGTTCTCTTCTTTATCTTATTTATTGAAATGCTCGTTTATAGAAAACGTAATTTTCAGTACTTATGTAAGTATCTTAACATGTATCTAATTTTCGTTTAAAGCATATTTTGTACCTTTCTGGTGAACATTTTGATTTTCCAAATACAGCAAATGTTACAAAAGCAGTAGTTGACAGTTACCGTTTTCAATAATCTCAGAAAAGCTTTTCCGATATTTTATAATCATTGTTAGTATTTCTAACATTTCAGCATTATAAGTCAGAGAAAAACATAAATTAAAAGTACCATATCATTGATATGATATTTAAATCCTTCATAAAAAGAAGTGCAAGAACTTCGTTATCTCCAGTTCTGAAAGTGTTCCTAAAGCAATCGAAATCGAACAACAATTTTTAGAGTTACTGCAGGTTACTGACTCTGCAAGTCGTAATTTATATTCATTATCACAATAATTAATCAGGTGGAGGAAATGCGATATTCTTGTTGAGGACATGAACGGTCAAAGATGCGGCAACAGAACGATTATGAAAGGGGGAGAGGGAAAAGGGGCTTCAAAGTTTCCACTGAAATACAAATTCTAGGATATTTTCATTCTATGTGATTATGTTGCTCTAAATTTAATAATAAATGCATGCAAAAGTCAATGAAGATCATAATAATTTGTTCTTCATCGAAGCTTTAGGCAATTCTTTTCAAAACAGCATTCCATTTAATACTGAAGCAGGCATTAGATATACCTTCACAAAGTAAAATTGGAACAATTTGACTCCTGCGATGTAGCTAAAAGAAACTTTTGATGCGCTGTGTAAATCCCTTATGAACTGCGATCACTTTCATAAAGTGTGTAACACAAAGAACACAATTTTTGCGTTAAATTGAAATGTTTTAAATATTATGTTTTGTTTGGTAATTTATCACTATATTCTTAACAGAATAAATATTGTCAGCAAAGACTTACGAGATAAAATTCGAATATTAAACAAATATCAACAAGTTAAATATTCGCATTAAATTAAGTCTTTGTTAACGTGATAAGTTTTAAATTATCCATTGCATATATTTTGGGGATATTAATTTCTTCGCTAACTGAACGTTTTCGACGACTAAAAATCGACGATTATGTAATTTGTCAAACTAATAATATATTTACCAGGGAAAAAAATGGTTAAAATTTTGAAAGTCTTTTGAAACCTGGCAGCAAAATCGATATATATGACATAGAAGTCTAGAGCGAGATCTTTTGTTAAAGAGAATTGAGAAGGATAAATTAAAAACTCAAACCATTACGCCATTCTCCAACTAATGTATCTAATTATTTAACAGTTTAGAACTTTTTGGTAATGAGTTTAAATATTTTTGATTTTATCTCCTGGTGCCTCGACTGGTGAACGATAACTTTTGAAATTACAATTAATAATTAAAAATTAACTATTGCAGGTAACTATGTCATAAAAAAGTTATGTCTTTCATGGATAGCAAATGAATATTATATACGTGCCAAGTTAGATGTGTAATGACATATTTCTGCAAGAATTTACGTTGTAAAGTATAGTTTAACTTTATAGTAGTTATTTTAATTTTGGAACCCTTTCTTATAAATTCTTGTTTCGACTTACAACTCCGTACCAAAATCAGTTTTTAGAATCGCACTGATGCAGATGAGTTAGAAGAAATATTTAAGGAAGATTCAACTAACTTCGATAGAGAGTTGTCGGGCGTATTTGCCTTCGGGTGACAGCTACGCTCGACCGTATATTATGTGCCTTTTGATATTCGCCGGCTAGTTTAAATTAAAGAGCCAACTACGTTAGATAATTGTGTCTAGCTTCGGCAGTTTCGTTTAGTTAATTATAGTTTAGTTTCTTATTTCTTATTCTGAGTTAAAGCCCGAGTAGAGGCTTCCCGTAAACCTGAGAAGGGATCAACTGTTATTCTTATTTGAGTGAATAAAAGGGTAATTTAACCCTTCTCGAGTCTACGTCTTAGTTGTTCTGAACTCAGCGATAATTCGCCACATACTAGTTCAGTAGGTTCCTCGACGTTCATTTTAGTCAAAAAGAGTAAGAAGCCCTACAAAGTAATAAACCTAGTACAAGAATAATTTAATTGTTTTATTATTTCCGTACTTGTTAGTCATGCAATACCCAAAGGTCAATCTGCGGCAGAGTTCCCGGTTTGGATCCCGACAAAAGGCCCGTCCACACGAGTACGCTAGAGACGTAAATGACACAACGAAACGCACGTCGCCGGCGAAAAGTCGTCCAAACGAGGACGCGAGCGAAGTCTGCATTTAGCCAATAGAATTATTGAAGAGAAAAAAATCATGTGATACTCATAGAAGGCTGCAAGTTTAGTGTTTCATCTTCTGTTTCGTGGTTTGGTCAGAAGAATATCACACTCGATTCGTTTTATAGGGAAATTTTGTTTATTAAGCAATTTAACAACTCGGATAGTAAGATTAAACAGTTATTATACGCACAAATCAGTCATACTAATTAAGATTTATAAAATTGTTTTGGTTGTTAAAATTTCTAAAATTGTAAAAAATTTTAAATTTATAAAATTTATAAAACAGTATATAAAGAAAATTAAATGACTTGAAACACCATCCACCG
Source organism: Stegodyphus mimosarum (assembly GCA_000611955.2). Classification (NCBI taxonomy): domain Eukaryota; kingdom Metazoa; phylum Arthropoda; class Arachnida; order Araneae; family Eresidae; genus Stegodyphus; species Stegodyphus mimosarum. The sequence goes on along the minus strand of KK119747.1, from coordinate 15,456 downwards.
TGTAATAAAATCAACTTTAGATTTTTTAATCTTTCCTCCCTCCCTTGGCTTGCTTGTTTGTGTGTGGTATGGAAGTACGTGTAAGGGAATCTGTGTAATAAGTAAAGTGTTCTATAATTTGATTATTCTGCAAATAAATTGCAAGAAAAAAATTCATCCAATAAAATTTCTAAAGATATGCTGTTTTTAAATACTTTAGCACAATGAGACGTTAGCCCAAATGCTCTCAAAACGTTTGTGCCTATAAATGAATGAAAAAAAAGCCCATTTGGGAGTAATATAAAACCTGAAAGCTTTCAGATATTTTCTTTTGTTTTTCCTTTTATTATTTCCTATTTTTATTTATTTTTTAATTTAGAATAAAATTCAAATTTTGGGCTGTTTATGTAAAATTATGTGGAGAATAAAATATGCAATGAGGTAAAAATAAAGAAATAATTTTTACAAGAGATGCATATATATTATTACGTAATGGGTTAATGGTTCCTATTTACAGTGTGCATTTTAAAACTAAATTGAAAACAATAATAATAATAATAATAGAAAATAAGAAATGAAAACAATAATAATAAATAGATAAAAAAGAATAAAATTATTCATGATTTAAATATAAGAAACACGTATCAAAATAAAGCAAAATAGTTCTAATTGACAAATGATTACGGATAAAGTTCGAACTCACAACCTTATCCTTTACAGCCCAGCGCGCTGACCACTCAGCCATATGTGATAGAAACTTCTACGAAAAATAAATTAACAAGTAGATATCACGGCAAAGGTAATTGATTAATATTCAATAAATGTGTACTGTATGACTTAAGTTGTAACTGTCCTGGCAAATTTCGTAATTGCATTTTATTGAATACTCTTTCACAGTCAACTGCTTTACTTTCAAAGTTGTTATATTGTTAAGTCAGTATTTGATATATTTAATATTGGGATACTTAAAGTAAAGAGCTTCTTGTTATACATGAAATAACAAACATTTGTAATAATTAATGAGAATTTTGTAAGGCAGAAAATTTGATTTCGTAGAAACTGTAATTTATTTAGGTTCTTGTCACTTACGGTGTTACATACAGGTGAAGCATATGGATTATACTGGTCGGATGATTGCTTTATAAATATACAATTTTCCTCCCTCAATGAGAATTTGAAATTTATGCCAATCTCTATGGTTTGAGAGAACTGGGGATGCTGTAAATAATGATGATGATTTTATTCCTGTGGACAGTTATGATCTCATTGAAAAAAAAAAATCAACGTTCTGTGGTTCTGACCACAGCTTTGACCCCGTCGCCATACTGAAACTGTAAACAAGTTTTTTCCGACTATGGTACGTGATAAGAACTCAGTGAGCTGTTGGCCGTTCGTCCACGTCGCGGGCGAAAAAGCTGAGCACCAGCGAACTCAGTTTTACGTCCTCTGCGTAATGCGAATTACGCCGGCGAAAAAAAAATTACGGCAACTACGTTGCGAGCGTACTCGTGTGGACGGGCTTTGACGGGTTGGAGCATGAGTGTTATCGTGGCTTCCCTATGTGTAACGTTAATACGAGCCTTTTGCCTTTAAAAAGCCCTCTGTCCCCTTAGGAGTTTTGTTTTTGTTATTTGGGGGGCAAGTGAGGATAGCAATTTTTTTTTAACTTCTGTTCTACGAAGTATTGTAATTGCGAAAAATTTCGAGTATTTATAGTATTTCAACTATTTCAATGGAAATTTTAATTTTGACCGTTCCCGAATCCATCTGGACGATCTTTTTGCCTGATGCCCGTATGCATGTACAGAATAAAGAACTCTTATTTCCAAGACGACTTGTAAATTGGACTTAAAATGGTTTCAAAACGGACTTTTTAGTGACGTTTGTACTTACGTAAGTATGTATCTCGCATAACTCGAACATGATTAGCCGTGGAACTTTGAAATTTTGTATGCGGAACTGTTATAACATCTAATTAAGCATCACTCTTCTTTATTGCAACCGGCAATACCAAATGCATATATATATATATATATATATATACACCGAAAAGTCATTACATTATGACCACCCTCCATCTATAAAAATGGGACCACCCAGGAACAAAACCACTGCACGTACGCGGCTGATGTTGGAGTATATAAAGCGGCTATGCATTGGACCACGTTTGGTTGTGCTTTCGGTGTCAGGCATTTCATCATTCCCAGGCAGGATGTATGCATGACCCGAAATGTATGAAATGTGCTGGCGATCATTATTCAAAAGATTGCCCCAAGCTAAGAGAAGAGAAACCTAAGTGTATAAATTGCCAATTAGATCATATAAGCAACTGCAGGGGTTGCCCGAATTTTCCCAAAATAAATACTCAAAATCCGTCTTTGAAGAAATTCAGTGGTAGAGTAGTTATCAATAAGATAGTTAGCGAGGAAAACTCGGATATTCTAGACGAAGCTAGAAGTATTTTTGAAGGACTTAAAAACCTTGTTGAGGCTATTAAGGCCTCCAGCATTCTACAAGTAAATGAACCCAATCATGGATAGGGAAGACAGTAATTTTAGGCCAGTCAAGATGTTAGTGTGGAACGCTAACAACATGAGAGGAGAGAAAGATGAGTTAGAGGACTTTATGTATGAGAACGACATTGATATTTGCCCGATCTCCGAGACGCACGTCACCCCGGGAGACAGAGTTAGCATCAAAAATTAAAGAACCTACCGATGTGATAGGTTACATCACAGAGGAGGTGGAGCACTCATCTACGTTCATTGTAAATATTCATCTTGTTTAATTTCGACTGAAAGAGACAAGGGCTATGAAATTGTAGTTGCCTCTATTAACTTGCCTAAGACTGGAGATACCTTATTTGCGGCTATCTACAACCCCCCTACTAATAGGCTAACTGAGGAAATGTTACAAAATATTATTCCGGATTCCTCAGTAATGATTTTTGGTGGCAATCTCAATAGTAAGCACAAAGATTGGGGCTGCCGCAGCACCAACCACAATGGTAAAATACTGAGAGAGAATATCAGTAACTATCCAGTTGGCATTTTTGCGCCTGACGTGCCGACGTTCAGGCCCAGCAACATCAGATACACGCCTGATATTCTGGATATCATTTTATCTAATACAGGAATTAATATGGTGCTGGAGGTTCGAGACGACTTAAGCTCTTATCATACTCCTGTGATTGCTACACTAGGGGTCACCAGTATTAATTATACCAATGTTAAGACTCCCACCGACTGGAGAATGTACCACGATGTTGTGAAAGTGAGGCTCCCTAAATTAGGAGTTATGAAAAGCCCTTCTGATATTGACAAGGCGATTGGTAGGCTTACTACATGTCTTAATGACTTTTACTATGAGGCCACCAAGGTTACTCAAAGGTCTAGTAAAATCACCAAGATTCCAAGGTGCATCAAATCTCTCATAGCTGAAAGAAACAGGCTGCGAAGGAGGTATAATATCACCTGGGACCCAGTTATTAAAACGGAGTTAAATAAGATCAGTAAGCATATTAAGCTTGAAATGCAAAAATTAAAGTGTGAGGCTTGGAATGATAAAATGGAAGAGTTAAACTTAGAGAGTGATGCCTTCTGGCAGTTTACAAAGATGTTAAAGAGGACGCATCAGTGTGAGAGGCCAATTATTGCCAACGGCATGACTGCTTATTCAGATAGTGACAAATGTCAGACTTTCGCTTCATATCTTAAAAAACAGTTTTCTCCCAATCGAACACCTTGTAATGTTCATTTTGAGACCCAAGTCAGAATGAAAGTAAAAGAATGGCTAGGGGCTCCCACGGCTCAAAATCCCGGTGGTTTAACTAATCCAAGAGAAGTTGCGGATATTATCTCCAAATTGAACTCCAAGAAAGCCCCGGGTATTGATGGAGTTATGAACTTAATGATCAGGAACCTCCCGCGCAGTGGGATCACAAGACTCACCAGCATTTTTAATATTTGCATTACGTTATGCTACTTCCCGGACTGCTGGAAGTACGCAAAAGTTTTCCTACTACCGAAGCTTGCAAAAGCCATCACTAAGGCGGAGAACCACAGGCCCATACGCTTGCTCTCTAATATAGGCAAGATCTTTGAACGAATAATTTTAAGGAAATTGCAGCCTTATTTACAGTTACTTCCGGAAGATTAATACGAATTTTGGAGCAAACTTTCCACATCTAAACAACTGATTAGGCTTGTGGAATTTATCGTCTCTACTCTGCATCATAAAAATTGTACTGCAGTGCTCATGCTGGACGTGGCCAAAGCATTTGACCGCGTATGGCATGAGGGTTTAATATATAAATTGATAATGATGAATTTGCCTAGAGAACTAATCTTACTCACCCGATCTTATATTGCAAATCGTTACTTTACAGTTAGCTGCAAGCAGAGTCGTTCTGGATACAAAACTATCGCTGCAGGTGTCCCCCAGGGGTCCTGTCTTGGCTCAGTACTCTATCTTTTCTATGCGGCTGATTTCCCGCGGGATAAACTACACAGAAATGCATTGCTGGCCTGCTACGTGGATAACACCGTTGTAGCGGTCAGATCTATTCAGCCTAACAGGGCAATTTCTGTTATGCAGGATATTATTAGGGTCATTGAGGAATGGTGCTCCAGGTGGAAGATTTCCATCAATGCGACTAAATCACAGCTACTTCTTGTTAGAAGGAAGAAAATACTGGTCTCAGTTCAGCCACTTTACCTATTCGGCCAACGTGTCCCGATGGTAAACAAGGCCAAGTATTTAGGTATTTACTTGAATCAAAGACTCACGTGTAGTACGCATGTCAATTACATTGCAAACAAGACCAGAGCAGTTGCTCAACAATTACAAGTACTTCTAGGGCGCAGCTCGCAGTTAGATCTGAGAAGGAAAAGGCAGATTTCTATTTCTATTTTACGACCAATTATGAGTTATGCCTCTCCTGTCTGGGCGACTGCTACGAGCTCAGATATTAACATATTGCAGGTGACTCAAAACAAAATCTTACGCACCATTACAGGAGCACATTTTTACATCCGTAACAAACTCCTGCACGATGATTTATAAGTTGAATATACTGAGAAATATCTGCAAAAACTTAACAGAAAGTTCTTTGACAAAGTTTTGAATTAAAGTAAAGGAAACTTTAATGCTGTACTGAACTATGTCTGCATTCCTGAGGGCTAAAGTATCAGGCCTTTCACGGCTCACAGAATGAAGGATCACAATTTTGTCACTTAGCCCCCTCGTTTTTACATATGTAAATAACACATTTTCATGCGTACATTACTTCACTTTCATTTGTTTATTCCATGTTTAACACTGTATGCTATGCACATTTCATGTATTTTCATTTTTTTTTGCATCTTCACAGTTCCATATGCGTGCTTTTTACTTTTGTCTCAGGGGTGAGAGTTTAAGTTACTTTGAAGATTGGAATTTTTGTCACTGGCCGATGGGCCCTTTTTTTTCCTTACATGCTCCGATTTCCCGGCTGGAAACTAGCTGATAGTTGAAACTCTGATTGTCCTTAGGGGATGAGATCAATATAGCTTATTAATGCCCAACTGGGCTAATATAAGCATAAGCAATTAGCTTTTAAGCATTTAAACCATGTCTGGCATGAGGGTCTCATCTCAAAACTTATTCAGCTCAACTTTGAATGCGAGCTCCTGCAGATTATCTTCTTTTTTATAACCAACTGGAAATTTGTGCTTTCTGTGAACGGAGCTTTTCTCTGAACGCCGCACCTACAGTGGTATACCACAAGGCTCGGCCTGAGCTTGGTCATCTGCTGAGCCTGCACTTGGAAGGATGGTCTGTCACGTGACCAGTGCATAGTTATTTATTGTTATTTTTCCAGCAAATACTAGATTTCTTGAAATAATGCACATATGTATATATTGCATATTTAACAAAGAAGATTGTTTCTATGAATTTATTTGGTATTATTTCTTATTATTTTCTCCTGTATTTTGTATTTATATCATATTTTCAGACAAAATGTTTAGCGCCAATCAGATGTCATCTCGATGTTCACGTGACTTGGTGACAACCCTTCTCCACTGCAGCCATACTGCACCGTCCAGCTCAAGCATTTCATCGCTTCAAGAGCTCAACGTAGCATCTAACTTAAGATAGCCGGAACACATTATGCAAATATGTATGATAATCGCAGCATAGGTGGAACATGGAACTCTTTTCAAACACAGCGCGATTAGCGACATAATGGGAAAAGCAGGTGAATTATCAGACTTCGATAAAGATCAAATCGTTATGGCTCGGTGACTGCGAACATCAATATTAGAAGCGGCGAGTTTAGTGGACTGTTCACGTGCAGTTGGGAGCACATATTGAAAGTGGTGTATAGACGGTGAAAGAACAAGTCGCCACCAGCAATGTGTCGTCAACTGCGCATTGATTCTAGAGAAAAGCCTACGCATTGCTCACCGTGACCGAAGAGCTGCAACAATCGAAATCACCACCAGCTACAACAGTGGCGACCCAGACAGCAATGTTATTAACACTGTTGTCATAATGTAATGGCTCTTCGGTGTATACACACACACTTACACGGCTTAAAGTCCTCACCCAAGCCTTTATTTTTATTATTGTTGGTCACATACTTGGTAGACATGTATCTCCACTTACAGAAGTGTTTTAAATGACGAAAATATTCATGTTTAGCAAGTTAAAAAAATAATAATTTTCAACAAATAACGAAATTTAACTTTTAATGTGGTCTCCCGGTTCCTATACTTAGTTAGAGAATATATTAAACTCGCTATGATAAAAAAAAATTATAAGAAGGTTGACTCCCGGACGAAAAAAATTTAACGCGATATTTAATTTCAAAATTTGCAGTTTTTGATCTCATTTCAACTTGTCTAGAGGGGGTTAATTAAATTAGAATAATTCGAGGAAATAAGTTTAAATGAAGTGCAGGAAAAATGTGTATAGTTTAATAGTCTGTACAAGGAAAACATGTGGTGACCACGTAAGAATTTTTTTTAAAGGATTTAATATCAAGTTTGATCCGGAGACAAACATCCACACACAAACGATGGAAAGCGTGCAGATGTCAGCAAAATGCACGAATCAGACACAACGTGACATAGCTCAGAACTGCTTCTCTCCTTACTTGTACATGAAGGTACAGACAAGCTGCAAGGAATAACAATCTATTTATTGGTATTTTGAATGAAAATGCCAAAAAATATCTGCCAGAAATTATGAAAAAGAGGGGAATGAATTTTACTGCCAAAAGGTGCTACTAGATTATTTGCGGAGTATCGGCGGGTCCCGGATAACCAACAAGTACCGTCTCCCCGCTAAAATTGGCCGGGCAGTAAAATCGGTAACTACGGGTAGTCGATACAAGCTCGAATCTTGGCGAATGACCTAGCAGCGTGCGAGTTCTTGTGATTTTTCCCATGTGCAACGTAAAGGTTAGGTTATTCAATTATGGCAAAGCACACGAGGGCTATCTGCCTAAAGGGAGGGATGCCTTCGTGGAGGACTTTCTAAGGGAAACTGGCTCGTATACACGTTACACATGGGGAAAACCACGAAAAGGCCCATGCAGGCAGCCCGTTCGCGGGATTCGAACCTCGGACCGAACTACCAGTGTTCAGCGTCTTTACCGCTCGGCCGCTGGTGAGCGTGCAACGTAAATATGAGACAATTTCCCTTCTTCCTGACGAAGTCCTCCCTTGCCCTAAGCAGGCAATCTTCGAGCGCATTGCCGTTATCTAAACAACCTTAATTCATTGTTCTGTTCTTTGTTGCTGGCGTGGTTATTAACAAAAGAAAATACTAAAATTAGTTTTTACAAAATTTCTGGAGCATATTTTTCAGAATTTTTTTTAAATTTTGTTTCAAATTAATCTCCAACAAACAGTTTTTATAGCATACTTTAATAACAATTTTTTGTGTTCCTTCTAATTTATTTCATCATTGCTGTAAAAGGAGAAGAAGAATGAGGAAAACTTAAATTAATAGCTAGTTACGCTATCAGCGTGAAGAATGAATAAAATAAATGAAACATACACAAGTAAAGAAGAATTATGAAAGTAGTACCGATTTTGCTCCTAAAATCTCTGATCACCAGAGGGCAAGCGTTAAAATCACTGAACATTGGTAGTTCGACCCGGGTTCAAAACCTGGCGAATTGGTTGGTGGACGTTTTAATGGTCATCTCTCTGTAAACCCGTGGTAAACCGGTGGAAGTCTCCCAAAGGCATCCCGTCTCTTCAACAGATAGAATGCTTTGTCATATTAAAATAACTTAACTCCCTAAAATTTATAGTATGCAAAAAAATAAATAAAGAAGGATTACTAAAAAGAGCTCCTTTTTAATTCCTCATCCGAAGCCCAAATCTCAGGCGTCGGCCCTGAAAGTCTAACAGAGAACCAGGATCGCATTATAAGAAGATTTTGCTCTACATATGACAACACACGAAAAGCGTTATTTAATAGAACCGCCGGAAGATAACCAAACTATTAATGCAGAAAATTTATAGTCATCGATTAAATCATTTGAAAACGGTTTTAATTACCTACTGCCGACCTACACTGAGCAACAGGCGTAACATGATTCTTTAGCACGATAACGCTAAATCACATAGTGCAGGGGAGTAACTCGACAGAAGTTAATTAATGGGAAATTCTCACTCATCCGTCTAAAAAAAGTACACACATTGCCTCCTTCAACTGCTAGGTCACTGCTGCACATTTTTGTTGGCAGAACGTTTGACAGTAAACAGGAAGTCGAAACTGTGATAAATGAGTGTTTTGCTGTAAAACTAAAAGAATTTTTCAAAAAAAAAAAAAAGGAAATCGAAGAATTGCCTGAAAAGGAGGCCTATTTTAATTTAAAATTTAAGCAATATTGCTTTTTCCTGTTCATTTGAAGATGCCTGTATCTCTCCTGCAAACTTTTCGGTCAATCTAATGTAATTGAATTTTCTTCATGGTTTCGACTATTTACCTTTCAGTATTTTATGTACCTTTCAGTGTAATTTAGTGCATGTGTGGTTTCGTTTGTACTTTTATTTATTTTCGTTAATTGTTCCTTTTGTTTCATTTCATATTCTGGATCTTTTCTGCTGTAGGACAACACGTTTCGAATGATATTCTACAGAAATTGCAACGTTATTTATGAGCGACAACTAAATTAAATAAGTTGTTCGTATTTCTAATAGCATTCTTTTGTTTTCAAAGCAAGTTTGCCATTAAAACGTTTTTAAAGTCTGGTAGTCTACGTTTTTCCTTGCTTATGGAACAAACTAACGTAAAATATACATTTCTTATGTTTACAAAACTCTCCTGTAGTCGAAATGAAATGAAGACGGCAGTATATTTACTTCCACGCTCTCCTTAGAGCTTTAGAAATTAGTTCAGCGCTTTCTGTTCGAATAATAGAAAAGATACCTTTATAAGGCATTTCTCCCGCCTTCTTCGCATGCCTTCGTGGTGTGCTGGTCAGCACACTCGTCGCGTATTCGAGAGGTCAGTGGTTCGAGTCTCGGCAAGGGCATTGCTCATTTTGCATATCTCCTACTTTCAAAAAATGCCTAATGTCTCTACAGTGTCGCCCGAACAAAACAAAGTGGTGGATGATGATTCTCCACCACCAGGATTTGGCAATTGGGTCCCCTAATCCCCAGTCGCCCTTTAAAAGGGGGAGTATATAAGGTATTTCTCCCGCCTTGCTAGCATGCCTTCGTGGTGTAGCGGCCAGCACACTCGACGCTTATTCGAGAGGTCCATGGTTCGAGTCCCGGCGAGGGCATTGCTCATTTTTTCTGTCTCCCACTTTAAAAAAATACCTAATGTCTCTACACCTTATGTATATTGTTTGTATGCTAGCTTTGATTTTAGGTGAAGAATAATGGGTTTTCATTTTCTTTTAACTTCTGAATGTATTGTAAGTTTTTAGTTCAACTTAAGAACGAGATGAAATTACAATTTGAGAAGGGAGAAGGGAATTACATAATGTTAAGTGAATTAAAGACAGTTTAAAAAATATATATATATATAGACATTCCTTTCTTGTGTTGGTTCCCAAGTAGCCCAGTGGGAATGTCGCTGATTACTGGTAATTCAACACAGATTTAAATCCTGGCCAACGGGCTCGCTGCATGGACTTTTTCATGGTTTTCCACAATGCATAAGCATGTATACGAGCCAGTTTCTCTCGGACATTCTTCCTCGAAGGCACCTCTTAATCTCATAGCAGACAGCGCTTATGTACTTTGCCATAATCAAACGAACCAAACCGTTTCGTATGTTCTTATGGTGTTTCGTGTGACTAATCTACTAAACCAGCCTGACTAATCTACTGATCAAGCTTGATTTACGCTGACTTGATCAAGTGAAGACATCATCTCACTGATAAAACCCTGATGTCTCTATATTCCTCTTTTCTCAGTCTTTCCCCCAATTTCACTAAATATATTCTGTATTTAGATAGAATTCTTGTATCTTTTAAGCGTTGGATCAAGATCAGGCAAATGAATAACTAATCTTTCTAAAATTATAATTTCGATCAGAAGATAAGTTAATTTTCCTAAAATTAAGTTTTAGAAAATAATTAATTTTGAAATTTGTTTTGTTTATCTAAAATTAAATTTAAAAAAATTAATAAATCTAATTTTCTAAAATTAAAAATTTGTCAGAAGATAAATTAATTTTTAATTATTGCTGAACTGAAATCTGAATTCATGAAATATTACCTGTGCAAGTTACTACACTGGGTAATAATGTGGCAGTATTCTCAGACATATTTCGAGTTAGCACTTAAATTCACTGGAACAGATGCGTACGGTTTTTTCTTAAAATTAGCTACTAAAAACAACTCTTGTTAAAAAACTGATTTTACGACGCTGGAGAAGAAATTTCGCTGGAAGCTTAGTTTCGCGTAGGAGACGAATCAATCACAGAAAAGTGCTGCTTACACGATAGATAGGTTCCTAGAAAATGCCGTACTGAGTGAAAGCATATTGTATGTGACCCAGAGCTAGTACAAAAAGGGGGATTATATTCCGAAAACTTATTACAAACAAATATTTTTTAATTCTACATAAACAATTTAATTATTATCAAAAATATAAATGTATGGATAACACACAAAAAAAAATTATTTTACTCTAACCCAAATTTTATTTTATAAATTTCTTCGTCGTCACTGCTCAGTATAATCACCAGAAAACGTTTTTTCGGTGGTATGTTATCGTCTTCACTTTCAGAACTTTTTTCTTCATTTAGAGCTTTTGCATCTTCCGCCCTTTTTAAAAAATCTGTAATTTTATTTTGATTTCTAGTTCTTACCAGGTCACTGTAAATTTTTCTGTATGGGGCGAAACACTTTTGCAGCTGCCTTTTGAATTTTCGGCGCCTTTCAGCGGAAGGGTCTGCAATCAAGATAAACGACTTGATATTTTCGGCTAAGCTAAGACCTTCTTTTAATTTTTTTAATGTTAAATTATTAACTGCCCAATCTTCATCAGTGCTAGTTTCTTCAGAATCAATTTGATTTACAGCTTCGAATGCCATTTCCATCAGATCCTCTTCGTCAACTTCTTCTTTCACTAATAAACCTTAAACGTCCTCAATAGCCATATCCACAAAATCTTCGAATCAGATTGATTTAACAAGTTCTAATATGCCACCAATTTCCTTTTCTGACGATTCCCGCACGTTTTCTATTCCATCTGAAGAGAGTCATATCTTCTTCCACCACAAATTTAACGCTGATGTTTTCAATTCTTTCAGCAACAAACACAACAAACATATGACGTCCATACAGAGCTTGATTGAATTTTTTTTCCAAGCCTCCATTACATTAATTGACTCTGAATCGGTTACATCTAAAATCTACTGTAATGCCCTAATGTAATACGTTTTAAAGGTAAAAATAATACCTTTATCCAATGGTTAGAGCAACGAAGCAGTGTTTGGTGGTAGGAACAATATTTTGATGTTGGGATGATTCAAATCTTGTGGGTGACATGGAGCATTATCTAATAGTAATAGTGCCTTGAAGCTCTAATTTTTCTGCCCTAAATAATGTTCAATGTTTGGTACAAAGCAATTTTTACCAATCTTTAAATAAATTTCCAGTTACCCAAGCTCTTGGATTTGTTTTCCACTATACCGGTAAGGTGTTTTTATTTACGTCACGAGTGTGCATATTTAAGTGCACGAGGATTTAAAGACTTATAAACTATCAAAGGGTTTTGTCATAAAGTCCACCGACGCATTACTATACAAAAATAGCGTTAGACGATCTTTAGCTATCTTGAATCTAGGTGCAGTTTTTTTCTTTCTTTTTTTTTTTCCATATAAAGATTCTACTGGTCATTTTTTTTTCACCAAAACAAAGTTTCGTCGGCATTGAAAACTTGATCTGCTGTTTATCCTTGCCTCTTTTATAGTGTTTTGATTTTTTTTTTCTGGATACGTCCCAGCGGTTTCATGATTAGTCGAAGCGGATTCTCTTTGAATTACTTATGTTATGAATTCCAAAACGCTTTTTGAAATTTTCAAACCAAACTTTACTTGCCACAAAATCTGGGTTGACAAAGGATTCTCCATGCTCTTTAAGGTGTTTGTAAATTTTGAGTGCTTTTCGTTTAATGATTTTACCATCCAATGGAATTCTTTTCTGACAGCTATCATCAATCCGAATGCTGAGTGCCTTTTCCATCTTCTCAATTATTGGCGCCCGTACGCGAGCTGCACGTTTTGCGGATGCCAAAGATCGTACAATAACTGCTCTACTTACTAACTGTTGCTTCATTCAAATTAAGCCTTTTCCCAACGTGAGATGCTTCTCCTTTTAAAGACGATCCAAGATTTGCATTTTTACTTCCAAAGAAAAAAATTTTCTTCTTAAATGTCGATTATTTTTGTCGTTATCGGATATGGCTTGGGACTGAAACTTAATCTCTTAAAGACTAAAAAAGTTATTCTTTAACACGCCGTGGCTCGACGCAAACTGCCGACCAGCTGCGTGAGATACTTTTGTTTACAGGCCACGGAGATGAGGTTTCGAACGCTGGAAGCCGAACGTGTAGAGTGTGCCTCTTTGAGCTTTTATTATGACCTCATATTGTTCACCTTCTGCGGATAGGGGGTTTCTTCATTGTTATCTGATGATTGTGCTCTCTTGAAACTGTGTATTGTTTCTACATTCACTTCCAAAAGTTAAGCACGAAGATGTAAAATGCAAAAAAATCAACAAATACTGCTTTGATTGACACAGAATTCGGCGGGAAAGTAGCATATATATTTATGCATAAAACAAAATCAATAATTATATAGAAATGAAAACAATATTAAATTTTTGTAAGTTATATGATAATGACATACTGGAGACTTAAACAGAATCATGTATAATTAAAATAAACAGCATAAAATGAAAAAAAGGACATTAATAGGGTATGTGATCCCCCCCGCATCTGTATACAAAGCTTACACCTTGTGACCAATCTGTATACAAAGTTTACACCTTGTGACCATGCTTTCAATTATGTGGTCAACCAACGCAGAATTAAACAATCGCCATTCTTCTTGTAGAGCTAAATAAGTCTTCTTGTTTCCAGCTCAATAAGAGTAGCTGGAAGTGTCAAACGTAAAGATACAGCATGGCCGAGAGCATCCCAAAAATTTTCAATGAGGTCGGGCGAGTATGCTAGCCACACCATACGCGCAATCCCTTCACTCTCCAGGTAGTCATCGACGATGTGAGCTCTATGGGGACGTGTGTTATCGTCCATTAAACCAAAGGTAGGGCCAAATGCTGCAGGTTACAATCTCACAATGGATTCTAGAACTTCATCTCGATACCGGACAGCCGTCAAAGAACCCCGGCTAAAGATGTGCAAGTCGGTGCGATATCCTAATGAAATCCCTGCTCGCACCATAATGCTTCCGCTTCGGAATGCGTGATGTTCGGTGATGTTTTGGACTGACTACGTGTTCGTTGTTCACGCCATATCCTTATACGCTTGTCATCTGGCTCCAGAGCAAATCTTAACACACCAGTAAACATGACATTGCCCCAGTCTGACACATTCCAATTGTCATATTCCCGGCACCACTGTAATCGTGACCCTCTTGATTGGACGGATAGAGGAACACAAACTCAAGGTAACCGGGTGTACAGTCCACTCATATGTAATCTTCGGCGTACAGTAGCTGCAGATATCGCCTTACCAATGGACGCTGTAACCATAGATGTAACACGTGTGGAGGTCGCTCTGCGATTCCGCTTGGCTACAATAGTAATATATCGATCTTCCACAGGGGTTGTAATCCTTGGGAGACCAGCTACGGGCCTTCGGACAACTGTCAATGTGGTTTGGAATTGTTTCCATAAACGTGAAATTACAGAATGATGAACGCCGAAGAAAAGAGCAACATCTGTGATCGACTGTCCTGCTTCAATGCGCCCCACAGCAGCCAGAGCTCAGAATCTTCCATTCGTCTTCTGGAAGTCATAGAAACACGTATGTCTTGAAAACAAATTGTACGAAAGTTTTAAACACCTTTTATCAGCACTTACAATCAACTTCCGTAACTCTTCATAAAGCTGGCTTCTTATAAGACTGCCTTTTTTGCATATTTCTTGACATTAAAGCGCGATTGGCTGTTACCTACATATTTGCATACTTCCATCTACCTCTGCAGAGAATTGCATCTTCTTCAATTCTGATTGGCTTCCGGAAATTAACATTTTCCTCTCCGTGCTTAGCTTTCGGAAGTGAGTGTATTATGCTATAGTTTGAAGGTCATGGAGGAAAACGATTTTCCCACGTAACTGGTTAAGAATTCAGCTGTCGCTCCACCACATAGCTCATCTCCCTGAAGGCATTTGTTCTTACGGGAACCGGATCTTAGAAGACAATTGGCAATACTTACTAAACAAGGATTCTGGAGTGTTAAATGACTATCTGGGTGATTTGCTTAATATGGAAAAACTTCGTGCGAGGTTCGTTAAAGTGCTTGGAATTTGGGGCCATTTTTCTTGTCGTGTTAGCGAAACCGTGTTACAGGACGCCGTGTTGTAAGAGGGCTACCTGTATTATACGCTTGGGAAGTCTTGTATGTTTGAGAGAAACGTATTTATCGGAAAAGTTTTTTATCAGGTATTTTTTATCGTCCATAAGCGTTTTAATGATGCCAAGTATCATATTTTACTAGTATTTAAGAAAAAAATACTGGTCTGTGAGAAAGTTTGTAATTTTTAGATTTTTTATACCTTCTGGGAAGTCTTCCTTTGTATGTGTTTGAGAGAAACTTATTTATCGAAAAGTTTTTTATCAGGTTTTGCGTCCGTAAGCGTTTTAATGAGGCGAAGCATCATATATATACTCATGTCCATAAATTAAGGATAATTCGGAGTCCCGCGGTAATCGAACTCTAAAATAAATATATCACCTGTAAAATCACTACACATATCTTCAAGAATCATAT
>KK119746.1:454868-470771 GCA_000611955.2 Stegodyphus mimosarum | reverse complement strand
CTGCAATTAACTACACATTAATCCATAATTCTAAACTAACCAAAAATCACTACATAACACAACACCTCTGCTACACGCCAGACACTGATGCTAGCCTGAACGTTCGAAGCTGTGTCCTCTACCACTTTGAAACGCAACTCTCTGCACTGCTTTCTTTCCGTCTTCCAGGACGAATAGAAAACGAATTTGTTTCTTCTGATTTTGTTATCATTTTCCGAAAGTTTTTAACATTCACTGGATTTCTTCGAATCGCTTTCAAAGTCCGAAATTTCCGTAGAGCAGCTACTTACTGATTTGGTAAAACGATTTTAGTATTAAAAGACAAGCTCCTAAACTTATCATCATTCTGCACTGAAAACAAAATCTCCGCGAATGTTTTTAGGTTTTAAAACAACTGCTGCGTGATGTCTACTAAGATTTACATTTTTACTGCAGGTTTAAATAAAACGCCTTCTGGTGACGCGACTTGTTACTAATTTGTTTTTTCTTGCTGAAGGACATTGCCATATCTTAATTAAGTTCGCCATGAAATTTAATTATTTTATGTTGACTGTTTTCGTCTGTAGACAGCTTTAAAATAGTTTTTTAAGCTCTGAACACCCTGTACTTAATTTATGTATGTTAGAAAAGAATGATTCTCATAATGACTGCAGTGACTGTGGATATTCCTTCCTACTTTTGCTCCTAAAAACTATACTAAGCAAAACTGGAAGCTCCTGAGGCTTTTATTTATTTTATGATTATAGATTAATGGTTTAAAGGAAGCTTATTTTTTGTGTAGATATATGCAATACCTGTTTTCCCGAAGTTTCTATGTTTTGGCACTCCGTTTATTCATTGACATGAGTATCAATCAGACGAGACTGTAAGAATTCTACAATTCTTGGAAAACTTTTCGTTGATGATTAAGTACTAAATATGGTAGTGCTGGAAATTAACTGTTGCGCTGAAGAATGTACTTTCACGGAAAATGACTTCCTCCCATTTTTCCATATAAATATCAGATATACGTTGTATCAAATAAAAAAAGTGTGTTTTTTTTAAATTGGTAATATTGCAAGGATTGCTTAAGAACCATAGCGTTGCCATACTTTCCTAGAGTAAACTAAGTACAGAGTTTAAATAATTATTTGCACTGACATGTTTCGAGATATGATATACCCACACAGATGTAACTTTATGTAAAATTAGTACGCTGCTCAATAACTAACGTACATGAACACAAAAGAGCATTAAAACAGTAATAATAATATATGCATTTTTTTCCTTTGAAAAAAGGTGATTTTCCATTTCATTTTGTCTATAAATGCAGTTTCTTATAATTTCTCAAAGATAATTTGCGAAGAGATTTTTTAAAACCATTTTAGACGTTGTTAAGCAAAAACAATAGTTAGATTAGATTTTGCTCAATAATATCATGGCAAAATTTCATTTCCTACCTTCAGGCATTACGGAAGAGGTAAAAAAAACAAGCATCATTTTGCGAGCTTGCGTGTACGAAAATAGTTAACGAAGAAAAAAACCTATCAGATACTTCTTTAAAACTACATTATCCTACTGCTCATGCAGTTCTAGTACGTCATTACTATTACCACATTAAGCGTTCTGACATGTGAAAAAAACCTGTTTAACGCTATCAGCTGCTATGTAATGAGAATTCTTCTTTAGATAGAGTATTGGATTTGCATCAGCACATATTTTAGAATTTTTCTCATAGTTGAACCATTACGAATTCGGAGATTCAGGAAAGGAAACAGTCTGATGATATGCGCAAGTATCATTTCGAAAACGTTAAAAAAGAATGTTAGATTATATTTACTTCAAAAACGCAGAAAGAAGGTCACCGGAAATCGAATATTTAAATTGATTAGGAAATCCTGTATTCCTGGAAATTAACATCTAATTTCAGTAAGAGTTTTATCGATGGAAGGCAAAGTTTTCGATTAAAATAAGTATTCTTCAAATAAATTTAAATATTTTATGAATGAGTCTCCTTTTTGAATATATTTTATTTTCACTCTCCTTACAGGAATCAAAGTGCTGTCTGTAATCGCAAAGAATTTCGAGCAAAAATATCCATTTTAACCACTCTCGAATCCATCTGAACGTGTTTTTTTTTTTTGCCTGAATCTGTACGTACAGACAGAATAATTGACTCTTTTCCCAAACCTAATGTAAAGTGGATTTAAAATGGATTCACTAGAAAATTTTTAGCGACGTCTATGCGTACGCATGCATATATTTCGCATAACTCAAACACGAATAGCCGTAGAATGTTGAAGTTTTCTATATGGGACTGTTGTAATATCTAGACGTGCACCTTTCTTTTCGGTTGCACGCCCCTTGTTACCGGGCTTTGTGGTTTTAATTTTTATATTGTTAGGAAACGCCCAGCTGCGGTAAGATAGTTCCCCGCAAAGCAGGTTAAGGGTTGCCAGAAAATGGCAAGAAGAGGCAAGCAATGTTTCCTGATTTGGAGCGAAATCACCTATTTGGCGACAAAAATTGGCGATACGCTATAGACCATGTTTCTTAAAAGCCTCACGGCTCAAACAAATGGAGTGACTGAACAGACCAACTACTTAACACTAAAAAAAAACAAATGCAAGTAATAATATTAAATCACACTCATTTATTAATATATAGTATAAATTTACAGGAGATCTGGCCAGACTACCTTTACATAAAAATGCAATTAATATTCTACATTAAATCGCTCCAAGAATCATTCATCAATATTTTTGAATTTTAACATGACAACGATTACTTAGAATAACTGGAACATTAAAAGAATTATTCAAACTGAACTCTCACACAAAATACGTAATATAGAAATTACCATTAACATAAATTTTGTATTTTTGACAATAACTTTAAATTCTTCTAAGACACAAACAATCCTTTTTTGTATTTTTGACAATAACTTTAAATTCTTCTAAGACACAAACAATCCTTTTCTTTTTTTTTTAATTTTCAAATAAATTTTTTCTCTTTCTCCCCAAATTAAGCAAGATTAGTTTAAATTACACTACTTAAAAAAATACTATAATCTTACAAATAAAAATATTAAGTAACTCACAGTTGGTCGACAAGTGCCCATCAAACCATGCTGCAAATCGGGGACAACTTGAGCACATCATAATTAGCTGATGATTAAGTCCTTTGAACTGGTCCGAGGTAATCAGTTCCAAAAATAACTTCAAGAAAAATGTCCTCTTGTAGAAAACCAATGATGAAGTTCGGCAATCAAATATTTTGAAGTATTAAAGTTGAAGGAGAAACAAAGGTAATAAACCAGATGACACTCAGGAGCTTCGGCTGATAGCGACAACGGGAATTTTCGAGCAAAGACAGAATGTTGAATTTTTATTCTTTTCACGAAGGAAACGCTTCTGTTTGGTACGAGCCATTTCACTTTCGTTTTACGGGAAAACCCGCTTCTCGGAAGAGTTCGCTCTGAGTTCTACTTCTCGCAAATAGTTCAGGAAAAATTCTCCATTTTTCACATCTTCGACTTGAATAGGTCTATCATGCCGCATCGCAAGAGCGAGCCACCCGCCGGGGTATCAAAACTTATCTCCTAAAATTCCAGCGAACACAGCTGCAGCATTGCAAATCTCTTCAGCTAAAAGTCGAGTCCGTCTGCAGAACGCAAAAGCAAGCCACCCAAGCTAGGGTAAGCTTGGCCGCAGGGCCAAAGGCCCTCTCTGCTAAATATTCAAACTCAAAAACTCTCTCGAAGACTCCGATTAAAACTCTTCAAAACGCGCGCAACAGCCGAGGAAAACTCGGTTTCTCCTCCCACTCACAATTATTGGTCCAAAAGTTATACATAAAATTTAATTCTTGCCAATCCGAGACTTTTCAATATAACTTAATAGGCCAAGTTCAAACCCCCAAACGAATCAGAAAAAAGTCATTGTCTACAGTAGCACCTGCGAAAACTGGAAACTAAGAATTCAACCCCCTTGCTAACAAGCGAAAAATCTAAGAAACAACAAAAAAAACTGCCCCTTCAAAGATCCAATTTACAACCTTTCCCTTTCTTCCGAAGCTATAAACAAGGCGGCATTCACAACGCTGAACCGTAAGTGAATAACTGAGAGCCCAAATACAGTATCCACTTTCACAGCTTGGTAACAAAGACAAGGGAACAACGATATACTGATCAAGGTTGCAACTGTCATCTTAAAAGGCTATTCCCACAGATGTTACATCCGTTAAAAGACGCTCCCCTTTCTGCGTTAGGAAATTGAACCGTTGAAGGAAAAATAATTGCCCAAAGATTTTAAATACACACTTTACAAATATATACAGATTCATTACGCCCTTCACAATTTCAAATTTAAAAAATCAACTACAAATACAAATAAAATACTTAAATAATTGATTACTTAAATGATTAAAAACACTTAAATTAAAAACACAGGATTCGCGACACAACAATTCTGAACTTTTAATTTATATAATTTAAAATTGCTATGACGATAATTTTTGTATGTAGTGTAAGTATTTGTTTACTTTTCTTTATTTACTTTATTTGGTTATTTTGCTACTTTTTGAATTTGGCTTCTGACCAACGACTGTATTGCCCGGGACGTGCAGTCCATGGGAGGATGCAGTGTTACGAAATGCCCAGCCGCGGTAACATAGCTTCCCCGCAAAGCGGGTTTAGGGTTGCCAGAAAATGGCAAAGAAAGGCAGGGTTGCTAGATTTGGCTGGAAATCGCCCATTAGGCGACAAAAATGGTGATATGCCATAGCGAGAGCGAGACGGATCGTAACTGTTTTTTATCGGCATTTGATGTTTTAAGTTTTTCTGTATTTTACAATGTTTAATGAAAACGTTTTGAGTTTTTAAATACTTTCGCCTTACCGCTAAGTAAGAACTGGATTGATTGAATGAGAAATACTATATCTGTAAGAGAAATTCAAAGAAATCATTTTAAATGAAATGCATCAAGAATTGTTTGTAATTTAATAGGCCATACAAAGAAGACATGTGGTGTCTACGTCAGATATTTACTACTGTGATAAGCCTGAAATAAAGCCCAAAACGATGGCAGAAATCTCAGATATTTTAAATTAAATAGTTATATTTTGTCGTACAGGTGTCCAATTTTTTCGCTTTATTTTATATGATAAGCGCAAACGTTCACTGAATCTACAGAACAGTGTAAAAAGTCAGATTTCGTAATTTTTACTATATTGATATTTGAAATTTAAGACTGCCAAACATTTGCATCATTTAAAACAACTCGTCTAACTCTAGATCTACGTCTACGAAGGCTAAGACAAGTGCGAAAATGAAGGCTGGTAATGTCTTCTGGATACGGTTACTTATAACTGCTTTATTTAAGACATATTATATTCTAATTCAGAAATGGCCAAACCGCGGCACGTCTGCCACTGTGTGGCATGGCTGAGTGTTAAGAGTGACAGAAGACTTAGTGAATTAAAAGAAAAAATATTCTCTCTATCAACTCCTTCAATAGATACACAAGTAAACACTTTAGAATAAATATAGTAATTCAATTTCTTTGCAAGACGTTAATTGTTACCCAACTGAAATCCAAATCGAAATTATTAACCTACAGCAATGTACTAATACACTGAAAAGCGAATATAATTTCAGCGGCAAGTGATCCAAACTATATTGAATTTTGAAAATTTGTGCCAGTAAGCAATTTTCCAAATTTGCACAATTTGGATGTCCGATATTGTTGCACATGTTTTTGAACTAATGTTTTCTATTATGTACATAACAAAATCAAATATCGTTCAGGATTAACAGTTATGGACCTAAAACACTTAGTTTTGTTAGCATCTTCAAGAACTAAATATAGATATTATATATATATACTAGCCGCTGCGCTGCCAGCCTTCGTCTGTCTTTTAAGTGTTCCAGAAAATGCCTAAAGAGAACACCAAACATTAAATTTGAAAACTGCACAGAATTTTACCCTGGAGAACAATTTTATCGAAAAAGAAACAAACAACAACGGAAAAAAATTCAGTTAAAAATGCATTACATATAAAAAGCATACAACGAAATAAGCAATATCCCTTAATACATATATTAATTATCCTAATAAATAAATTAACCAACTTCCCTTTGCAAAATCTTAAGAACTCAAATGGTATAAACAGATTAAAAACTTAAACCGATTAATACATATCATGCAAAACTTTTTTATAATTAACATTATATATAATTAAAACATAATATTACAATGAAATAAGCAATATCCCTCGATGCAAATGTTAATTATCCTAATAAAGTAATTAAACAATTTACCGTTGCAAAAAGAAACAACTTTTTAATTTCTTAAACTTTTCAGTCTCTTAAAAACAGTGACATAAGAAATACGAGGAAAAATTGTTGCCAAACCGAAATTTTTAAAAAATAAAACTATTCGAAATGATGCAATTTCATCAAAAATCTATCGACAACGATAAGAAAGGAAAATTGTTGCCAAAACTACATTTTAAAATATCTGAGATGTGAGAAGTGTATTCGGAAGCTTCATTTAAAAAATTTAAAAAAAATACAAAATATTATTATTTTTCCAAAATTCCTCTTTTAAAAGGAGTCGAAAGGAGTTCAACGTGTCCAAAAATCAAAGGAAAATAAAGGGCACATTTTTTAAAATAAGTTTTTTTAAAAAAAATTCCGCTGAAAAGGTGTTAAGCTCACCTTCCTAAATAAATTCGTATTGAATCGATTTATTGAAATATGAAATTTATTTTAAGTTCGTAAAATAGCTAAGTGTCTACGCTTCACGACGATGTAAAAATGAAATGTATAGAGTGAAATCTCGCTTTCCTGTAGCCCATTATGTCTCAAAATGGCGCGATTTGGTCGCAAAACATAAAATAAAAAAATTCTAATGCGAATTTTGAAAAAGTCGCTTCGAGGTGCACTGGCTCTTGTGTAGATACACCTATGTACCAAATTTCGTGGCCCTGGGTCTATTAGCTTACTCGCAACACGAACGAAAGACACACACACAGACTCTTTGTTTTATTATATGTAGATATATATATATATATATGTGTGTGTGTGTGTGTGTGTGTGTGTAATATCTATATTATCCTAATAAACTTGGCAAAAAATCTACATACTCAAAAATCACATTAATTAAGCATTGACTGCTTAGCAGTTATTTAGAACTAAATGTTTCAAATTATTCACTTTTATTTAAACATAACCTAACTGACTGCACCTATAAAAATATTTAGTAACAGTAAAATCCTAGTTTAAACGTTTATTTTAATTATTATATTATTTTTAGTATATTGAAATATATTTTTCAGCATACTAAATTTGAACATACTAAAAAATATTGTTTTACTTTTTAGTATATTGAAACATTTGGAAGTGGCACGCACAAGTTTTGTTTTCAGTTAATGGCACTTTTCCTAAAAATCTTGTCCACTCCTGTTCTAAGTGATTTTGTGGCAAAAGGTTAAATAAACGCCAGTACCATTTTATTTCTAAAGCTGCGGATTCTAACATAGTAGACGTTATAAACAATGTTTTGAATAGCTTAATAGCCGTAATTATTATCGTACCTTAATACGGTTACTAAGTAAAAATTATCGTATCTAACTACGGTTATTACTACGTAAAGTTATCGTACGCAACTGATCACAGTAGTTAAGTACGATAATATCGTCCCGTACTTAACTGACTGTGATTAACTACTCGTGTTCGATTTTCGACTAAACCTTTGTAGATGTAGAATCTTGAAAGCGATAAATCACGTCCATTGCCATTCAGATGACTTGCTTAAGTAATTTCAGTAGCTATAATTAATAAATTTCAAGTATTAAGAGGTATATTTGTTAGTTTCCGGTTATTCTTAATAAAATCATGGAATTCTTTCTAGAAGCTCAAAACTGAAGACAAATGTTTCAAGTGAAGCAAAAGTTCTCAGAAATGAAAAATATGGATCTTATTTCCTTCACGACAGATAGAAAATTCCATTTCAAAGTCATTTTCTGCTCAAAATTCGAATACCCAATCGCACGCACGCAGAAGTCAGACCTTTGATGTTCAGCAAAAACCCAAAGGTAGAAAGAACATCATAATGAGATTTTACCTTATCTGTCAACCTCAGCATTTATGCGATCAAACACGAAATGAAGTTTGCAGAAGTTAAAGCACGTCTCACAGTGGCTTCAAGTGCACGTTTTGGATATATCTGAAACTTTACGTCGCTGAGATATTTAAAAGAAATATCATCAAAATCAGTACATTATTCTGTCGTGTGTCTATCTGTTTAATACATTTTATCATATCTAACTATGTCTCAACACATTTTCAGAGTTTTTCACAGCATTTGAAATAAATTAACTTAAACGATTTACAGACCGAAACTCTTGTATTAGAAAGGTTCACCTTGCACAAAAAAGTAACAAATAAATAGATAAATAAAAAGCACAGTTCTACATCCCCCGTTCTATTGGGCCAACTGACGAAAACTAACTTCGTTTTTCATGTCTCGAAAGCACGACTTTAGTAATTTTTATGAATTTTTCGAAAACATTTCTGAATCATAACGTATAAAACTTTTACGTTAGTAGTAGTAGGTGTATTTCCAGGCATATCTAAAAAAAATTAGATTTTTTTTTGTTCAGATTTTCCCAAAGTTATACGTGAATTTGAAATTTGGGGAAGGAAAATACGTAGTTTACTATAAATTATGAATTTCTCTAAGTGAATTATTCTTGGCGTAAACTGAAAAAAGTACACCTAGATAAATGTTTAAATTTCTCCTCAAATTTCACAAAATTAGTAGTTAAGCATAATCTGAATAATAGAATCGAAATATGGAAAAAAACAGATATGCTTCAGAAGAAGTCCGGTTTTGTGTCAGAATAGCTATGTTAGAACAATATTATAAATCTGAAATATATCCTTAGGATGTAGCGTTTTCGAGACATCAAAAACGCAAAATAAATTTCGCCCATCGGTCTAGTAGAAAGAGGGATACAGATCTGATCCTTTTTTTATTTCCGTGTACGAAGTAAAAGAAGTATTGTAATCGCGAAAAATTCCGGGTATAATATTTCAACGAAAATATCTAGTATGACTGCTCTTGAATCCGTTTAAATGATCTTTTTACGTGACATCTGTACATACGGACATAATAAAAGACTCTTTTTCCCAAAACGGATTGTAAAATGAATTTAAAATACATTCAGAACAGATTTTTTCGTGACATCTGCACGTACGTATGTACGTATGTATGTATCTCGCATAATTCAAGAAAAATTAGCCCTAGAATGCTAAAATTTTAAGTATGGGACTGCTATAACTTGTAGTTGCGCATCTTCTGTTTCGTTGCAATCGACTGCGCCAATTAGATATATATGTGTAATTATCAGTTAAGGCATAAAGTAAGTAATTTAGAACTAATTTTTCACAAAGACCAAAAATTGAAATTTAAAAGTAATAAATTTCAAATACATATATATATATATATATATTCCCACTCTGTTACCTGGCTCAGTGAGCTGATTTTTTTTATTCTTATATGTTAGTAAATTGCGTTTTTATTTCCCTCTTTAAAAATGATTGAATTGTATGGTTTTATGTTAAGTTTTTTTTTCACATTTTGTTAACCTTCATGCAATAGTTGTAGAGTTATCAAGATTTTTAAGTTTAAGTAGCGGGTTAAGCCTAATAAACCACCATTTGTTTACATTTGAAACGCAGTAGAATAGTGAATTAAGACAATTTCTGCACCTTCAATGTCTTTCTGCCGAGTGAGACCAAAAATAAACTTTCAGTTTTGTGCACAGAAAAATCTGCCTTCCTGCCTGCTGGCCGAATTCCTTCTTTTTGCGCAGAAACTGTAATTTTAGTTGTAAAAAAGGTTTTTTTAAGTGTTTTAACTGTAATTGGTATTTTATGATTTTCTCTAGTTTACAATTTTTAATAAATATTTTTGAATTTTTTATGTAATTTCCCTTGCCGCTAAATAAGAAGTGAATTAATTGAATTAGAAATAAATCTCTAATGAAATTCGAAGAAATAAGTTTAAATGAAATGAGGCCAAAAATGTGTATAATTTAGCAGGTTGTACAAGAAAGTCACACGGTGTCCACATCAGTTTTTTTATGTAGATTCTACGCTTGAGAGGAAAGAAAATGTTTTTAATTTGGCCTTATGTAAAATAAATTTAATAGCAGAATCTGCCTGATATTGCCATCTGTCATTGAGCATTTAATGCCAGTAATTAAATGATTCTTTTTTCTAATATACAGATTATTGCAGAATTTGATTGCTGTTTATTTACTATCTGTTATAAATTATTTAACTCTGATTAATATCTGCTGTTCATTTACTGTTCTGATTCATTATTTCATATTTATCAGCTGTTATTAAGCATTTATCACCATTTAATCACCTGCTTCTTTCTTCTGTTCTGATTTACTGCTTTATTATTTCATTACGCGGTCGAGCTGTAATGTCGTTGAACACTCATATTTCGGTACCAGGTTCGAAACCCGCGAACAAACTAGTTGCATGGGCGTTTTCTTGGTTTTTCCCATGTTTAGCGTAGATACGAGCCTGTTTTCTTAGAAAGGCCGTCCCTAAGGCATCCCTGCCCTTAGGCACCGATAAACCGATGATAAACCGAACATTATTTCATTTCTGTTAGCTTACTACCACGCTATCAAGCATTTAGCTCCAATTAATTATTTGGTCCTTTTTCCAGTTCGATTGACTGTTTGTTAATTTGAGTGTTAAATATATTGCAATCACTGCTCAGTAAAATCTCATTAGAATGTTCTAATGAGTTCTAATGAGAATGCAAAAACCCGAAGGTAGAAACCTTGGGTTTTTGCTGAGGATCCGGGATCTTACTTCTAGCAAGTTCGATCTATTTGGAACTAACTCCTGCATATTTTTATATCAGTTTTCGTATACAACTTTGGCAATTTATATCAGATCATTTACATTTGATCAAACTCAATCCAGACTTAAAAATTATAACTCTGTTTATGATTTTAATGCGAAATCTCAAGAGAATGAAAATTTAGACATGAATTCTGACTCGCCGTTAGAAATTATGTTTCTTTAAAATTTTATAAGGCATTTTCTCAGTCCTTTCTGCATGCATTCGTGGTGTAACGCTAGCACATTCAGCGCGTACTCGAGAGGTACAGATTCGAGTCCGGGCGAGGGCATTGCACATTTTTTATGTCTCCTGCTTCAAAAAAAATCTTAATGACTCTACAGTGGCGCCCGAACTAAAAAGTAGTGGAGGGTGATTCTTCTTTAGAAAATACTATTCCTTCGCAGAAAAGACATTAGATTTAAGCAATAATGCAATCCGAATTCTAATATACATCTCTTTCGCTGTGTTAAACACCTTATAAGGTATTTCTCCCGCCTTCTTATCATGCCTTCATGGTGTAATGGCAAAGCACACATGGCACGTATTCGAGAGGTCCAGGTTCGAGTCCTAGCAAGGACATTGCTCATTTTTCATCTCTCGTGATTCAAAATTACCTAATGATTATACAATTTAAATTAAGAAAAAGCGTTTAATAACAATAACGTTTCTTGAATAAGAACAAGCACATGAATTATTCCAGCATTCAAAACTTTAAATTAAACCAAAAAAATCATTTTCTGTTCACATTTTTGCCCGTTGTAGTTAAACAATTTCGTATTCGATTGTTACGAATTTAAATACAAAATGCAAGCAAAATCTCTTACAAAAAACATTTAAAATGCATTATCTTTACTAAAATATCTGCATATGCATTGAAAACACTCTGATGTATTCTTTTGAACTTATCTCGAAAGAATTATTTTCTTCACCATGCAAAAATATTATCATCGTTTTATTACACATCGTAAATTTCGAGATGTTAGAGCTATTGATTTCAATTTTGAGTGGAAATTTTCAAAAATATGGACTTTTCGAGTCTCGGATCCTTCACATTTATAAAATTTCAAATATTAAACCGTCCGTATTAAGCTTAAAGTGTATCCTGAGGAATAAAAAAAATATTCTCTTTCATATCTACGGAAAATATATTCCGTAACACTCCGGTAAGAAATTTGTATTTTTCTTCTTGCATTTCTATTCAGCCGATGGCATTGTGATATAAATTTTTTGTACACTTTTCCACAAGATATTTGTAGACGCTAAAGATATAGAATCATTTCTTCGCCTTAAGCTTGCGCTCTCGAGAAAAATTTTATTTCCCAGAATTCCCTGCATACATTAAGCTACTGAATATCTATTGTGGATGAAAAGTGGTCTTGTCTGGATCAGATTTCTAGAACTGCTTCTATTTCCTTTCCCTATTTCGAGAAACCAGCTTATAACAAAGGAATTTAAAAGTATTCACTCGTTCTATATTAAATTTTTATTTTAACAAATTTTTAAATGCATAAAGAAGGTTCTTTTTTTATATTTGTACATAATTGCGAAAGTATCTTACTCTGTTTCCTTTCAAAACACTCGCGTGTTTGGTTATGAAATTACATTTAGTAAATCTTCATTTGCATAACAAAAATATTTTAATATTATACGGCTGTACTCTTTCAGGAATTATTAACGCTATCAGATGTGAGTGTAATTATCTTTCTGTTTAACTAACTAACTACAAATAATCAGATCTGTAAACCACATGACTTCTTTGTACCGCAATATTAAATTATGCGCATTTTCTCCTGCATTTCGTTTATACATATTTCCTCGAATTTCATCAGAGATATATTTCTCATTCAATTAATTCAGTTCTCACTTCGTGACAAGGCAAAAATACATGAAAACTCAAAATATCTTTATTAAGAATTGAAATATATAGAAAAATATAAAACATTAATACAGTTAAAACAATTTAAAGAACAATTTTTACAATTAAAATTAGAGTTCCTACGCAAAAACAAGCAATTCGGCCAGCGGGCAAAAAGGCAGATTTTTCGGTGCACAAAACCGAACGTTTACTTTCGGTCTCACTCGGCAAAAAGACACTGAAGGCGTAGAAACTGACTTAATTTCTTGTGGACGCCATGTTGAGTCAATGCATGGGATAATTTAATAACTTAAATGATAATTCCAGAATATATCAAGCGTGATTTAATTCGCAATAATAAAAGAAGACGTTATCTTTGTTGATGCGAAGCTTAATTTCTCTTGATTGGTAACAAATCCACTAATCTGCTAAGTTTGAAGTGTAAACAAATATGGCTGCAATGGTAAAAAATTAGGCTTTTAAACTCTTGATAATTCTACAACTATTGCGTGGAAGGTAACTAAAAGCATAAATATAAAACCGGAAGATAAGAACAACATAATTCAATAATTTTTAAGGCAAAAAGTGTACAATGTACCAACATATAAGAATAAACAAACTGAGCTCAATGAGCCGAGTGGTATATATATATATTTATATACTTTTGGTGCGGCCAACTAAATGCTATAGCAGTCCTATATGCAAGATTTCAGAGTCCTGAAGCTACTCGTTTTTGAGTTATGCGAGATACATGCATACATACATACATGCATACATACATACATACATACATACGTACGTACGTACAGACGCCACGAAAAAAAATCTCTTGTGACTCCACTTTAAATTAAATTTATAATTTACTTTGGGAAAAACAGTCCTTTATTCTGTTCTTACGTTGAGATGTCACGCAAAAACATCGTTAAATTACATTCGATAACGGTCAAAATGGATATTTTCGTTGAAATATAATACTGGGAAGTTTTCATGATTACAGTACTTCCTTTACTTCGTGCAAGGAAGTAATAATGGAAAGCATTTAATAGCCTTCTTTTAAACACATGGATTTAATAACCTTTTTTATTAAACACAACATCATTGCGAGCTATGGTGCTAACAGTATTGTTGTATCTTCCCTTTGTCCAGATAATAATCACCATTCCATTAGAGATATGTGTTAATGCAAGGATGAAGATAATATGTCAGGCTTTATAGCTATAGCTTAAATTACATTAGCATATATGCACTAATAACATAGATGAACTTCACATGTGAGTCATTCAATGCAATCAAAGAATAATCATAGACGGAATGCCACAATGGAAGTAAGTATACTACTTCAAAAGTCAGCCAGTATCCCTCGACATGAGCGAAGTCACTTCGGCTGCGTTCAGACAGCGACGTAAATATCACAGAGGCATATTCACAGGGAAAAAATGCGGGAACTCCGTTCGTATACAAGGTCTAAGCCGCACTCACTTAGAGAAGCTAAATTTGTGCATGCTTGGATGTGTCTACAGCTTTCCCGCTCTGTTTTCTCATTCAAGTTTCGTGCGTTCGCTCTGATTGGTTGACGCTTATCCCAAGTCAGCATAAAGTTGAAAACTTCGAACTTTATGCCAAGAGCCCTAAACCAGATTTTGTGACGTAGCACAGACGGGTTGTCTGGCAACGTAGCTCGGCTTAAACCATTTATGCCCTTTATACCGTCGTCTGAACGCAGCTTTCGATGCTTCATCTATGGCTGCTAGCGGGCGACTGCCCTGTCCAATCCCAAATTCGCCCCTGCCGGACAAGAGGGAAAAGCTGGTAACGCCATCTTTTGGATCTTTCTGCTATCTAAGAGTTCTTTACAATATCACTCAAACTAAAAGAACTGTAAATTTCAAATTAAAACGTAGACTAGTAGTCAGTGACTGCACAAGTAAATTTAAATCTAGGCTGGCTTAAAAACTCTTAACTGGCGCATCAAAGTCAAGTGCCGGGAACAATAATACTAAATCGAATAATTACAGACTTATCAGAGCTGGCGGGAACTAATGTAACATGCTGCGAAAGGCAAAAACACGCACTGACTTACAATACAAAAACCTCAGCTTAAATACTATCTAACTAATTTGCATTCTGATGAGGAAACGGAAAGGAGAAATTATAGTAAAAACTGAAATCATAAATGGCTTTTTAATTTAAATAATAATAACTATACAATGTTATACTCTACTATGTAAAAGTGGAGAAGCATATCTAAAATCCAGATTTCGAACCATTCGGATGAAGTGCAGTATGATTTAAATTTCTTTCCTTATTAACAACTTTAATGTTTCATCATAATTATTTGCATGGCATAAAAAGTTCGGCAACCTCTCTGCTGGTACAGGATCGTCGCGGCACCTCAAAAACCGGTTTCTATTTATTGTTAGTGTTGAGCCTATACAGGAACTTTATCTTGATTATGCTGTATAGTGATTAGTAGTTTTGTCCACGCTACGCCAATAGTTATTGTAATGTGATGTCGATTCTACTTCATGCCACACTATATCAATGTCGATCTTATACTGAAATCGATCGTATTCGATGTTAGTGGTATGCCAATTCAACCCTGCGCAGTGTGGATCGAATGCAAATGGCGTATCTGAACAAGAGGTAAATATGCATTAAGCCTCTTAGTTGTAATCATATCGTTAACAAAATTTATTTTTTATTCCGAAGATTTTCAGTAACTAGTGTCTGTTGTATACCACTATCAAAGCTGTATTTAAGTCATATACACCGCGTTGCCGCTACGGTGTGTAGACCCTATACAGGATCCAAACCGTTCCATAACAGCTTTCGTAATGTAGGATGCAGTGTCAGTTCTGCACAGTGTTGATTGTTAAAATATAAGCCATTACATTCATATGGGTATCCACATCAAATATAACTAACGCAACTGTCATAACATATGTCGTAGAATTAACAATGGCGCAACATCGACAAAGGGCATATGATCAATGTGGTAGAAAAGATATCTTGATATAATATTGTAATGATCAGAAATCATTACGCTTATCAGTTATCAATTGATCAGAAATCAATAACGTGAACAAACAAACAAATACACAAACAGAATTTCTTCTTTATATATATATATATATA
>KK119746.1:392624-441974 GCA_000611955.2 Stegodyphus mimosarum | reverse complement strand
TTACCCAGTTAATTCAGGAGTCTAGAGTATTTTGATAGTGAAATTAGAGACTTTGGCGATAACTCTACTTTGCATATTTATGATTTCGTCTTTAAAAAATGCTATAGTAATTATCAATAGCAATGTTCTTAGGATATTTATGCTCTTAAATGTTTATGTTTATGTTCTTAGAAGTAACTTTTTTCATTTTGTCGTCTAGGCAGAGGGGTTGCCAAAAGAGGATTGATTCATTGCATTTTATACATTTATCACCACTGTGACTTTATACCTGTTGTGCTGAAGAATAAAAAAATATGCAAATTGAACGAAAAATTAATTTTACTTTTCAGGTTATCGAATGAGTATGTCGCATGTACATGCAAGAAGATCGTTTGAGATGAACTATTACATAATATTAAAATTCTTGCAAATTAGGATATTTTCTGAACTCTCTATACACAATGGAAGTTTCAAAGTGCATGTTTTGTGGGTTTCTAGTCGAATTTAGAGGGAACTGCAAATGCCAGATCTCCGTGTTGGAATAAATTTTGATACTGTACTTAGATAATGTTACCCATCCACTCGGGATATATGCGGTCATTTAAGACGTAAAGATTAGCTCTCAAAAGTGGTGCTACTTTACGTTCACTAAAGCTTAACAACAAATAAATTATTTCTTTGCAAAACAAGACCTACGGTTCCGTTACTGTAGTGTACAACATATAGGCTTTCCAAACTATCATGCCGAAGCGCTGGAGACATTTTAGAGAATTTCTTATTACCTAGTAATAGGAAAGTAATTGATCAAGTCCGTAAACGCTAAATATACACTTGTTCTCTAAAACACAATCTACTTTCCATGACTGATTTCATGACCTTTACGATATTTTTAACCTGCGGTCAACCTTATTTCACCCCCGGTGCTTGTTTATGGTCAATTAGCACGAGCATATACAATGTTTCTGTCAAAACCAGTTATTTCTAGTGCAATACATGTGCGTGCATATTTCACTTGGTTTGAGCTTCGGGAAGACAGTATTTTGCATTTCATTCTTTTGGAAGATATTTCCGGTTATTCTGCGTAAAACTGTTTTGTTTTTAAGCAGTGCGTTTGCGAAGGAAAAAAAGGGTTGTTGCAGTCATTTCCTGTATATAACACATTCTCTTTGTTTAGTAGCTTTTCTAGCAAATTATTTTTGCGTTAATCCGGATTAGATTATATAGTTATGACAAAGCATACGAGAGCTTTGTCATAACAAAGTAACCTACGGTTATATGCCTTAAATGAAGAGATTCTTTTGTAGAAGACTATCTATAAAGACCTGTAGTGATCTCGTGGGCGAAAGACCCCGAGTCGTTCTCCGGGTCGTCAGCGTGGCGATCACGTAGTGCGTGAGGCCTCGGTAGTTGCTTGCTCGTGTCGCCATCTATTTATACCAGTGAGAAATGCTGCATCGCATGAGAGAGGCCCGAACCTGGGTCAGTTTACTACGAGTCGAATTCTTTACCACTAGCCCAAAAGAGCTCCGTTGAGCTAACTTCAAGAATTTCAACTCTTTCACATTTGCGACCGTTGAGTTGCTCTCGAGATCGCTACACACTCCCCTTCTAAGCATCTATGATGCAATATGAGAAGATGTTAAGATGTTCAGTTTCTGGGTGTGACTGTGAGCCCAGTGCTTTGATGTAATTGATTGTTGCGGTTGATGGGCGGCTATTGCGGTGAAAGGGCGTGTGCAGTTGGATCCGTTGATGGCTGATGGAGATGGTTGAGAAACCCCGTTTGCTAGATGTGTGTCGCCGTTAGGTTGTGGGTGGAGCATGTGACGTAGTTCGTCATTTGTCCTCAAAGGAGGGAAGAGTCTGTAGTTCTCCAGGTCACCAATGTAGCGATCTCATGGTGCGAGACACCGCGGTAGTGGCTTGCTCGTCTCGCCATCTAATAACAACTGTGAGAAATGCTGCATCGCATAAGCGAGGCCCGATCCTGGTTCGGTTTACTATAACTCGAATTCTTTATCACTAGGCCAAAAGAGCTCCGTTGCCCTACCTTCAAGAATTCCAACTCTTTCGAATTTGAGACCGTTGCGTTGTTCAAGAGATCACTATAGATCCATGCGGCCAACCGAATTCGAATTCAATTCGAACTGCAAGCATTCAACAGTCTTAACTATTTAGGAACTGACTGATGGCTGATTGAAATGGTGTTACACTGTTTTATATACTGGCGAAATAAATTAAAAGAATTTGCATATTTTATCGAATTGCATCCAAAGAACTGAACTGTAGGAAAACCCCACTGTTTCTAGATAAAAATTCAAATCTTATACGGCAAATACATAAGCGTACACGTGTGTGAAGGCAGCCAGCAGAAAAACGAGCTTTATTAGCGCGTGAAGGGTAAGACGAATTGCGTTTGCTAGCACACCTCAGCGAATTTCTTGGCATTATCGTGCAGCAATCAGTTAAATTCACATCGGAACAGTAAAAATGAGTAACCACCAACGTTTAGATGATGGAATGAGGTGGCGAATTAGGGGGAGGCTAAAGGCAGGCCAATCGCAAGTCCAGATATGCAGAGAGTCTAATTTAACGCCCAGTGTCATGTCTAACCTATGGAAACAATTCCAGGATATTGGATCCACCGAGAGAAAGTCTGGGCATGGGCGTCCAAGAGCCACAACGGCCAGAGAAGATCTCTCTTGGGACCTGTATGCAGCCACAGGAACCATGTAACAAGGGTGACTGTTTCCAAAAGACTGAATGAGAGAGGGTTGTTTGCCAGAAGACCGGCTGTTTGCGCCCCGCTCACGTCTACGGACAAGAGAGTCCGATTAGCATGGTGTAGGCAGCATAGTGATTGGAGTACGGAGCAATGGGCGACCGTTCTGTTCACCGACAAGTCTCGTTTTAGCTTAAACACGGATTCTTGCCGTACTTTCATATGGAGAGAGCTAGAGACCCGCTACCTACACTCTATTGTCCGCGAAATCAACAGTTATGGCGGTGGCGGTGTAATGGTTTGAGAAGGCATCATGTTGGATGGCCGCACACCTCTTCACGTCTTTGACAGAGGCTCTGTGACTGGTGTGAGGTATAGGGATGAGGTCTCGGAGCCCTATGTTCGCCTTTTCCGGGTGCAATGTGCCCCGACTTCATCTTACAGGACGATAACTCGAAGCCACATAAAGCTCTTCTGGTCGACGAATTTCTCGAGAGTAAGGATATTCGCCGGATGGATTGGTCAGCTAGGTCTCCAGACCTCAACTTTATAGAGCATGCCTGGGACGCTCTGGGATGGGCAATTGCAATTCGCAACCCCCTCCGAGAACCATCCAGGAACTGAAAACAGCGTTGCTGAATGAGTGCCACTAATTGCTACAGGCACTGATAAACTGCCTTATTTCCAGTATGACTTCACGCTGCGAGGCCTGTGAGGCTGTAAGAGGAGATCATTCCGTGTATTAACCCATTTCTTTTGTGCCTTCTACAACTTCTGTTTCAGACCTTCAGACCCTCATGAGTGTTACACACGAACATGTGTGTCTATTTTAACTGTTGAATGTTTATTTTTTTCTATTATATTAACCTATGTTCACACCAAATTTTATTAAAGTATGTCCAGTAGTTCTGGAGATCGTAGATCAAATATGAAAATTCTCTTAATTTATTTGACCAGTGTATATAACCGCTTTGTCCCAAAAATATGTAAACTTTTACACCTTATCTTTGTTGTTTGCGTGTAATATTTTCTACATACAAAATATCATCTCTATAAAATTATTAACTTATTTAATAAATATCTTAACTGCAAATCAAAAGTTATTTTTTATAACGTTAAAGTATATCTCATATTATTAAGCCCGCAGTTTTATGACAGTAGATGGTTTTAACATAAATATTGTGCTTCATTAATATCTTTGCGGCTTCCATTCAGAGAGAAAATATTATTTAAATATTACAAAAAAACTTGCAGCGTAAAATAAGCCAAATGGTTTTCAAACATTATAATTTACTTGAATAAAAGGCAATTACATGTAGCCTATTGTATTTATGACGGATCAAGTCATCAGCTTTTAACTAAGCAATAACAAGTATCTCAATTGCTCTGCAAATTAATTGTGGTCAATGGATTACACGCATATGGCGACATTGTTTGATTGATTAATGATGTTGCTTCAGGGCGTGGTTCAGAAAATCAATCATATTTTATCAATGAAGCAGAATGTGTGTTTCCGAATGAATGGCGATGAGTTTTGTGCAAATAAGGATACCAATTTAAAGGTACCCCGTCACGTTAGCATTTTCTTATTTCGGTAAGTTTTAACATAAGTACTAAATTAAAGTATTTTCTCAAAAATATTCCTTTTCATCCTATTGCCAAAATTTTATGAAAAGGAAATTTATTAAATACTGCTTGTTAATTCTAAGAAATTCTATAATTTCAAAAAGCATAATCAGGCTTGCATATTCATAATCTTCTAGTGTATACTATATGTTTCTCTTGAAAATAGAAATATGTATGTAATATTAAGATGCATAAGTATTATTTATGCTTAAAAAATTATTAAGGACTACTAGACTCTAAATAACATTTTGCTCGAATCAATATAAACGGCTGTATCACATTTCAAATTTTTGCCAACAAATATTACCGCCCTGTATTATATTGTTGCGTACGTACGGGTTCCTCATAGATTGAATACACACAGATCCGATGATGGGTTTGTAGAGTCATTAGGTTTTTTTGATACGCGAGACGTGAAAAATTAGCAATGTCCTCGCCGGGACTCGAACCTGGAACTCTCCAATATGCGCCGGGTGTGCTACCGTTACACACGAAGGGATGCAGAAAAGAGGGAGAAAATAACTTACATATTTCCCTTTTAAAGAGCGACTGCGGGTTAGAGGACCCGATCACTACATCCTGGCGATGAAGAATCACCATCCACCACGTTTTTTAGTTCCGACGCCACTGTAGAATCATCAGGAGTTTTTTTTAGCATGAGATATGAAAAATGTGCAATATCCTCGCCGGGACTCGAACCTGGACCTCTCGAATATGACCCGAGTGTTATACCGTTACACCACGAAAACATGCAGAAATTAGAAAGAAAATGCCTTAGAGGTAAATAAAATTCATTTAATCAAAAGAAACACTTCAAAGTTCTGGAATTTTCCACAGAAATACTCGTACAGATGTTCACAGTATAACAAAGTACAATCAGTAGTTACACTTCAGTTAGTAGTAATCAGTAGTTTATGTACTAAGAACGTTTAAAACAACGCAATGTAAAGCGCACCTAGAGAAAAAGTTAACCCGGAAATATGTCCCATCTTATGCTGAACTAACAATTCGCAACAATAACAAACAACAACTAACTAATTAACTGACAGCAGATGTTCTTTCCGGTTTATATAGTTTTCAAACGGCCGCCGAGATATTTCTAGTACTTTCTCCTTCTCGAAATTACTTGAAAGCAATATGAGGGTCGAATTACGTTTGCAGCTAATACAGTGATCAGTTACATTTATTCAATTACAATACCTATTACGGTGACGCAGGGACCGGACCAAAATGTCGCCAAATGGTCGCCAAGCTTGGCAACTTTGGCGATTTCTCGCCAAATTACCAAAATATCTATTTACTGAATGGACTTGTCTCTATATTCTTAATTTTCCGGCATAGCTTCTCATTTTTTAATTTTTCTTATGTCACATTAGACAGAAAAATGAAACAATTTCACTAATGATTGCACTAAAGTCATCTACTTATGTACAAAATTCGTAAAAATATTTAGAGAAATTGAATAATGAATAATCTGCATGAATGTGTGTATGATTTTCGCATTGTGAAGAAATAACGGTTCCTAGAGCTATCACCTGAAATTTTGAACAACGTAGTCCTCCACCCGAATATGGGCATCTGAAAGGCGGAATTTTGAATTTCAATTTTTTTCTCCTTGTTTGTTTCATATTTTTTAAACTTTAACGAATTTTTTATTGAGAAACTCGATGATTACAAAGCAAGCAGTGACAATTTACTGTGCGGAATAAAATATTTTTATCTTCAACACGCGAGACTGTTTTTTGGAAATTCTAAAGATGAGCTGTTTTAAAATGTTTTTAGCCCAAAGGTGAGTTAACCCAAATGTTCTCGAAACGCGTATCTATGTGTAAATAAAAACAAAATACCCCTTTGGGCGTAATATAAAATCTGAAAGCTTTCAGATATTTTTAATAATCATATTTTATCTCAAAATTTCTACGAACATAATGTAAAACGAAAGTTAAATTAACAGTTGGAAAAGTAATAATTAATGTATTGTAATTAGCATTTATCATTAACCAGTATTAAAATATATTATAAACTTAAGATTATAAAATAGCATTTTTTGTTTCGTAACATGAAGAATTATATCGCAGCTAAAAAAATATTTTTTACTTCTTAATGAACAGAAATAAAACTATGTAACTTAAAAACATGTTTTATATATTTTATTTTGTAGTTTTAATCTAGGGAATGCAGAAAAGAATTAAAGGAAAAAAAAACTCGCAGCCTTCTGACTGAATGGAAATTATTCTTTTTAATCAGCGTCGCAGATGACATCTTTTTCCTTTTTTTTCCCAAGGTTTGCCGATCTATCCCGGAGTGTATAATTAATTACGTTCAGCATTTAAATTTCCGTTTGATTTAGAAATTTGATCTCATTATCGCTTATTATTATTATCTCATTATCATTAGGCTACTAACAGCGAAAGATTACTGCAATAATATTACTTAAAATACATGATTGTTAGCTTTCAAGAAATACGAATAATAACTTCTTGGAAAACTGCCAAAATTCCGTAATAAGTACCAACACATCGAAATAAAGCAGATTTTTAGCTCCAGCTTGCGAGACTGATGCCACTCGGAAAATGAAGGCGAAAATTACACTCTTAGACAAAAATAAACGACGCACCAAGAAGGAGTTATCCGAATGAGACGAAAATCAGTAGAAGTGATGTACATGTACAGAAAAACAAATGATTACATTTTGAGAAAAATTGGATGATTTATTGAAGTGATAGAGCTTCGCAAAGTGAAAAAGTCAGTAACGCGTTTGTCCACCTCTGGCCCTTATGCAAGCAGTTATTCGGCTTGGCATCGATTGATAGAGTTTGCGGATGTCCTCCTGAGGGATATCGTGCCAAATTCTGTCCAACTGGCGCGTTACATCTTCAACATCCCTAACTGGTTGAAGGGGCCTGCCTATAACGCTCCAAACTTGCTCAATAGGAGAGAGATCCGGCGACCTTACTAGCCAAGGTAATGTTCGGCAAGCACTAAGCAGAAATGTAAGTCCAGGGTAGCGTGACATGAAGGGCAACACAACGGGTCTTAGAACTTCGTCGACGTACCGCTGTGCTGTAAGGTTGCGACGGATGACAACCAAAGGGATCCTACTATGAAATGAAATGGCACCCCAGACCATCACTCCTGTTGTCGGCCTGTCTGCCGGAAGACAGTCAGATTGGTATCACACCGCTGTCCGGGGCGTCTTCAGACTCGCCTTCGCTGGTCATCGGAGCTCAGTTCAAAGCGGGACTCATCACTGAAAACTATTCTACTCCAGTCAGTGACATTCCAGTTCGAATGAGGCCGATATCACTGCGAACGGGCTTGACGTTGTACAGAGGTCAATGGTAGTCGGCGCAAGGGGCTCCGTGTCTTCAGCCCCTTTCCGTGAGCCATCTATGAATGGTCGTTGCGGTCACTGAAGCACTTAGTTGCACGCACAATCATTGATAATCATGTATTTGGGCTGAGAGTGCCGCTCTGACGATTTCTCGGTCTTCATGTTCTGTCGTTTCTCTAGCCCTACCGCTTCCTTCTTGACGCTATATTCGGCCATGGTTCACCCATTCCTCCCAACATCGTCTAATAGTGGCATCTCTCCTGCTCAAATGTCGAGCTATTCGCCGATAAGACCCACCGGCTTCTTTAAGCCCAACTACACGACCTCTATCAAATTCTGACATCTGCGCATATCGTTCGCGCACCTGTATGCGAGGCATAGTTACTGTCTACCGGAGTACACAGAATGAAATTCGTGAAGAATTTATGACCTGGAATCGTAATTTCTCCTCTTAAATATCCTACCAGTTGCGAAAATCAGATGCGCTTGCGCTGTAGCAACAACCGTTCATTCATTGGCAGCCGAAATGTAAAACTTTGCATTTTCCGTCGAAACTTGTATGCATATCAAATTGTGTCCAATTTGCTTTATATCTTCTCGGTGCTTTTTTTTTTTTTTTTTTCGGTGTGGTTTTTTTTTTTTTTTTTTTTTTTGTCTAAGAGTGTATAACTCTGAAATCTTGGCTGATTAAAGACCTACGAAGCTGCTGAGAATTGTCGAAATGGCTTCCCATGAATTTTTGGAACTCTGAAGTACCACTCTGAAAACTCAACTCCCGCCGCCCCGGAAGACATGATGCCACAAATAAACAAACAAAAAACAGACAGACGAGCACAGATTTTAATAGTATAGACATGCTACTTTCATTTTGCATATCATACACTTAAGTGCGTTTTATCTCTTTTAAAATTGTTGCCACCAAATATTATCGCCATATATTATATTTAAAGAAATTAAATAATGAAGAATCTGCATGAATGTATGCCAGTTTCTCGCATTTTGAAAACACAACGGTACCTGGAGCCATCAAATTTTGAATAACATACTCCTGCACCCGAACATAGGCACCTGGAATCCCGAATTTTGAATTTCGAATTGGTTTTATTATTTATTTCATATTTTGTAAAACTTTAATGAATTTTTTATTAACAAACTCAGCAATTTCAATTCGAGCAGTGGCATCACTGTTTAGAATAAAACATTTTCGTCTTCAGCGTGTGAGTTAAGAGCGTGAGACTGTCCCAGGCGTGAATCTATCCGAATTCTAAGTACGTACTAGTTTATAAATATTTTGTGATTTTGTTGTTGAATTGAATTTTATGCGGCGTAAGAGCCAAGAATGTGATATTTAAGACAAAAGTAAAAACAGAAAACGTTAATGATGAAAAGGCAAAAAAACATTTTGGAAAGCCATCTTAATAAGAAATGTTATGTGATCAACTGAAAAAAGCGAAAAATATATGCAAACATTTAAGGTTGCATCTAAAATTCTAAACATGTACTTCTATACTGCTTCTAAAATTTTTGAAATTTTGCTGTTGAATTGTATATGGCATAAGTACGAAGAAAATGGTGCTTAATAATACAGCTAGAAAGAGAAAAAAAATCGGGGTTAGTATGAGTGAGTATAACAGCAGACTAGTAGACTGCGACTTCAGCCAGAGCGTAAAAAACCTTAACAAACCCTTTTGGGCGACCGTTAATCTCTGAAATCTTTCAGATTTTTTTAGCTTTCCTTTTGTTATTCATTCGTAATTCTATTAACGTAACAGTGCTAATAAAACTATTTACAGCTTAGGTATTTTTCTTTAGCAATCTCTAGAAACATGAATAGGACGAATATATTAGTGAAATCGATGATAATCATCACTATTGTCGCCTTCTCTAAAGTGACCACGTCTCTGAAAGACCGAAATTGTCCGGAACTACCGATAGCGTCTTAGAAAGCCTTCACTTTATTTATATTATACAGTCTCACTCTTTAGGTAGCATACACTAAATCGACTTATCGCTATGTTGGTTACTCACTCAGAAACGTAAGAAGAGCGAAAAAGACCATTTTATTCAGAACTCAAATAATTGAACAAAAGGCACGTTTTGGGATTACAAAATCAGCCAGCATTTATTGCGCTACTCAGAAAAGTAAGGAATTAAAATTTAATCTTAGGTTAGGTAGACAAGGCGGCAGAAATAACTATGCGAAACACGCTCTGTCTAAGCAATATAAACCTCCCTTCAAATGCTTTCTCTTCTGCCTAATTTAAAAACGTGCGAGATAAAATATGCATTCTGGCAGGAAAACGGTAGGGAGAAGTGACAGTAAAGATGTATAACGTAAAGTAACTGGTTCATTAATATAAATAAATATTTTACAGTATATTTATTCTCTTTATGATTTATCCCTTTAATGCCGTATACGGAAGCTAATGCTTTTAAGCAGGATGTTTCCATTAAAAACACAGACAGACAACTCCTGTATATTGGTGCTGAAAAGAAATCAAAAGGAAAAATGTTAAGAAAAAAAAATCTGAAATGTTTCACATCTTAAATTATTTCCAAAGGGGCGATTTTTTAACGCTTTGTGGGTTACTTTTATTCATTAAATATCATGTTCTTCGCACTTAAACCGTAAAAGTCAGTTCAACAGCAATGTCTGTTAATCAAAAATTCATTAAAGTTTTACAAAATATGAAATACGTAATAAAACAAATTCCAAATTTGGTCTTCCTGATGCCTATATTAGGGTGGAAACGTACGTTACTCAAGATTGGATGGCTCTAGGTACCGTCGTTTTATCACAATGCGAGAAACATATATACATTTATGCAGATTCCTCATTACTTAATTTCTTTATATATAATACAGGGTCATAATGCTTGGTGGCAACAATTTGAAAAGTGAATCTGATAATTATAGTGAATCAACCCAAAATGGCAAAACGAAAACGATAGTCCTTCAGGGATAAAGCCCCTTTGAACTAATAAATTCATTTTCTTTGGTTGTTTAATTTATGTGAATAAATAATTTGTATCATTGTAGAATATAAAATGACATTTCCCATGTCTTTTATGAAATCCCTCTCTAGTGTCAACAGTACATCCCCCGGAGAAAAAGAAACAATGTGTTTAGTAACCGGGCCTCCAACCAGGCGCTAAATAGGGCAATCACAATGGGTTTTGTTTGAATAGAATCAAATGCACGCATTCTATGGATCTCTAAAGCACTTTTTTTACCCTCGCTAAATACTACAAATTTATCACTAAAATGACACGCATTCTTTCCATTCTCCCTCCCCTTCCCCTTCTCCATCAGAATAAAAACAAAACTCGATAAAAGAATTCTCTTTCCTTCCAATAAACCGAATCAAATGAGTTCCATTTCAACAAAGTTTCCTGTAAAAAGAAAAATCGACATTAGTGTTTGTTCTCAATAATTACACTCCACATTTGTTCGGTCAGGCAGCCGTAATCTCGAACCTAAGTTTTCCACTGAACAATTAACGGCAGTTAATCTACCTTACGTAAGCCTCGATAATACCCTCCGATTAAAAAATATATCTGCCAGATTGTGTGTCTGCTTATTTCCCATCGATAATTTGTACTAATTAAGTTCACACTCTCGAGCACATTAATTCCGGGAAACTGTGATGAGGTCTGGGAATAAGATTACACCAGATGGATTTGCGTGTTATTCTTTTGCTTCTCTGAAGTGTGTGGTTAATAAAATAGGTAACGTTTTAATAAGCTATTCTAATTATTCATAAATAAAGTCTTACGCAATGTAAATATAACTCATATAAATAGGTAATTAAGTCCAACATATTCACATAAATAGATAAAGCAACCCAACAGTTCTGCATAATTATGAAACCAGTTATCGGATTCGTAAAGATAAATGTACATTTCTTTTTCGGCATTTAAAATCTTCTTTAGCTGAGTCTCATCCGTTGTATTATACTACGTTACGTTATGCTACATTTTTGGTTCACAAGTCTTATCAAATGCTTCCCCGTGTGCAGAACTAATATCTTTATTTACACTGGCTTGCAAAAGTTAAGCGCGCGCGAAGATAAAATCAACAAAAATGGAAAATTATAAACCAACAAAATCAAAAAAAAAATGGAATTAGATTAAAACCTCATTGGATACGAAGGTAGGAAACGCTTTTATGCATGCAAGAAAACAAGCGTTATGTTCAAAGATGAAAATCGTATAGTATATTAATAAAATATATGATGACGTCACACTGAGGTTATATACAAATTTCATGTTTCAAACAAAAAACAAAAACGTCTTTTTATTAATAAGACATGTGACCATCCCGAATCTCCACATAAAATTTATAGCGATTGCCCGTGCTTTCAGTAAGGTGTTCAATCATTGCAGATGCTGTATAGTGTTACTTTAAGATGAGCACTTAAAGGCTGTTGCCAGCTCCCCCTACCCATTTGCGATCACTACTTATGCTGCAATCCAATCTCCACATTTCTTTTCTCCACGTCGTTTCAGACTCTAGCATAGGTCAATGCGTCTTTTTTATGAAATGAAAGAAGCTAAACGGAAACGAATGGGGGGGATTAGTGACACAACCGTTTTTCCGCAGCTGTTGTTCCCCTAGTTGCAAGTCAAATCGTGCGGTGGAAAATAACTTTAAAATTTCTGTTTTAAAGTAGCAGACTATAGCAATGGCCATAAATCCTTTAGGAGAGTTTCCAACTGTCTGATACTGCCTAGGAGGTAAACATGTAGAGCTAGTAGAGTATACCCGAGGGCAACCAGATGATTTTCAGTACGATTCAGGTCGGGGGAATACGGCGGCTATATACAATGGCCTCATTTCCCAAGTATTCGTTAATGATGTTGTCTCGGTGAGAACGGGCATTACCATTTATAAGGAGATTTGGTTTGGTTTGTTTAATTATGGCAAAACATTCTAGGGATATATACTTTATGGAAGGTATGCCTTTGTGGGCCACATTAGCGAAATTGGTTCGTATACACGTTACAAAGGGGGGAAACCATGAAAATGCATATGCAGCTATCCCGTTCGTTGGGATTCAACCCTTGACCGAACTACCAGTTTTCAGCTACTTTACCGCTCGGACGCTGCATCCATAAGGAGGAAATCAGGACTAATGACTAATTACTGCAGCACAAAATCTCATAATGGGGTGCGGCATTTCACTACGGTACTGTGCATCCAGTTCAAAAATGTCTTTAACCTTCCGGCGGTTTAGAAATTAAACAATTCTTTCTTTCCAAATGCGCATATGTGTCAATTGTAAATTTGCAATTCTAGCTGTGTTCGTTTGCACCCACTGCGGTCCGTAACAGGAATGCGAGCTGAGTTCGTTCATGGCCATCGAAAGATTATTAAAAATACTTATCTAGGTGAGATATTCTCTTGAAAT
Source organism: Stegodyphus mimosarum (assembly GCA_000611955.2). Classification (NCBI taxonomy): domain Eukaryota; kingdom Metazoa; phylum Arthropoda; class Arachnida; order Araneae; family Eresidae; genus Stegodyphus; species Stegodyphus mimosarum. The sequence goes on along the minus strand of KK119746.1, from coordinate 428,903 downwards.
TCTAGCCCACACCACGATGGTGTTACCTCTGAATGTATGAAGTTCGATGGTATTCTGAACCTAACACCGTATACCTCGTTCTCTCCAGACCTTTACATTCTTATCATATGATTTTAGAAAATATCTGGACTCGTCCATGAATAAGTAACGCCAAACTGAGATTCTAAATTAGATGTTAACGATACCACTTTAATCTTGCCGCTCTGAATTGTATGGCTAGTGGAACGCAGACACTTGGCATGATACTCGGATGGTCTCTTTATGTGTATTCCTTTTGGCTATTAAAACAATTTCAGAAGAGGTGGTAATCTTTGGTCGACAGGGCACAGGTCTTTGGACGACTGTTTGGATTATTTGAAATTATCTCTAAATTCGAGAAATTACCTAATGATCAATGCCAAAAAAATTCATTGTCGTAGGGCAGTGCATCTTACAACGCTCCAGAACTCTGCCATTAAGTTACAAATATTTCGTATCAGCATTTAAACGAAGCTTCTCTGATCCTTCAAAATGTTAGCGTCTTCAAAGACTGTCTACTACCTAATTAACTTACGTTAGGATAGTCAATCGTGACTGGCTGTAACATATGACATTTGCGTTTTTCATCTGCATCCGCAGCGATTCAACTGCGCTTTCGAAAACTGCTAATTTGCATTACAGGCGTAACTTTGGAAAGCCAGTATATCTTCCAGTCGACCTCACAAATAATCAGTTCTCAGAGTGTTCCAAATCAGTAAACAAAAAATCATTAATTTTCAGATTTAATCAGTCTGCAACTTCTTAATGAATTCAGCAGTTTAAAAGCGCATTTATATTGTTACTTTTTACTTCCTTGTACGAAGCTGCCCACCAGCGATCAAGCTGTATAATCACTAAACACTGGTAACTCGGTCTGAGGTTTGATACCCAGCGAACGGACTGGCTGTATGGGCGTTGTCGTCATTTTCCCCATTTGTAACATGTATGTCAGCTAGTTTCCCTTAGAAAGTCCTCGACCGTAGGCATCATTTCCCTTAGGCAGATAGCTGTGATTTGCCGTTATTAAATAAACCAAATCAAACCAAGCTTTGTACGAAGAAAAGGATATATTGTAATCGAGAAAAATTTTGGGTTTCACTGTTTAACGGAAATATCCATTTTGACCGTTCCTGAATTTATTTGGACGATTATTTTTGTGACTTCTGTACGTTTGGACAGAATAAAGGTCTCTTTTTTCCAAAACGTATGGTAAAATAGGTTTAAAATGGATTCAAAATGGATTTTTGAGCGAAGTATCTATGTACGTATGTATCTATATATGCATCTCGTATAACTCAAACTATTAATTGTAGAAGGTTGAAACTATTTTGTATATGGGACTGCTATAACACCTAGTTTGTGCACCTCCCATTTTTTTTTCAATCTACAATGCAAAATGTTATACATGTATATACACTCATTGCCTTAACCCCTTCGCGCCGAGTAGCACAAACGCGCGCTTATCGCGGAGGCCGGCAGTGTCTTACGCGAGCGTCCGTCCAGGGCCGGGGGCTTTTTTGCTATTAAGCCTAAATCCATGAAATTTCCGAAGTATCAACGCATTGTTTAATAATTCTCTATAGAGTATTTAAATGGCTTTATAGATATTTTTATATGTACTTTAATTACCTTATTTCTTGTTTAAATGCATATTTTACACTTTTTTTTTCATTACTCACCATTTTATGACTTTTAACATTATACATCCAAAAACTAAATATATTACTTAAAATTCTCTTTACGCATCAAAAATTTGAAAACAGGGATCTACACACAGTCCTACGTTACATTCCTTGCACTCGTAATAACTCATTTGCCGTTTTGGAGGATTTTTCCGGGAATGTGAACAAACGAAGCATCGTCGTTTCGTTTTCTGATCAACGAGAAGATCTCGTTTTCTTATCTTCTGAACAAAGTTTTGGAAAATGTCTTTCAGTTAATCTGAGCGGATTTAATGATTCTGCTGATCTTGGTGTGATATTAACATTGGTGCTTTTAGAGGAATACCGATAAATAATTTGATTAACTAAATTAAGCCGATAATTCAGGAGAGGATGATTTTTTTTACTTTTTTTGTTGAAAAGAGTATTGGCATTAAATACAGCCATATCCATGATATTGAAGAAAAGCTTCTTATACCATTTAAGAGTTTTTCTGAAAGATGGGTACTGAATAATGACGGAGCGGTAATTCCGAAAAATTTTCTATTGTGGATGACCATGGAGGAGTACTTGCTTTCGACGTACTCGGCATACATATGTCCGAAATGTCCTCATCATCATTAGATTCGCCAGATTCTTTATGATCAGAATATATCATAGTATCACTATCACTAATATCAGAATCTGTTTCAGAGTCAATATCTGAAATATTTTGCATCATTTCTGCTATTTCATGCTCTGTTAAATATTTTCAACGCTTCGACATTGCAACGGTAAAAACAGAAGGAATTTACGTCTAACAAGATCTAATTATTTTCTAAAAACTGAACTGCAAACCGAAATACCCAACGCTTTAGCGAAAATAAAACTTCTCTACTTACAATAAACAACTACCACGTGCGAATTTAAAGAGACGTCATAAAGCAGGCGATTCGGAAACATTTATTTCCCCTTTTGTTTATATAATCAAAAACACGTGTATGTGAGTCATGCTTCTCTCATTTCGAGTAGAAGGTCTAATGTACATGTATCTGAAACCATATGGACATACAGTGCCATCTTGTGGTAGAAATTATAGTTTTTAAAACGTTCCAGGACACTGGCACAAATACGTGACAGTCGGGACTAAACGGGAAAACGCTCTGGCACGCCTGCGTGTCGGCCGGGAAGTGAGTGTGTTCGTTGCTGGCACGTGACGTGACAATCGGCGCGAAGGGGTTAAAAACTTGCGCACCAAGAAAGAGTTGTCAGAATGAAACGAAATTTCACATATGTAAATACTACTTTGATATAAGTAAGTGAGAAAATCAAAGAAAAAAGGATCATTTATTGCAGAAAAAAGTACACATGAACCGAAGTTTTAGTACTCTGTTGGACCACCTCTAGCGCGAATGCATGATGCGATACGAGCGGGCATTGATGCATACAAGTTTCGTGTGGTGTCCTGAGACATCTTGTTCCACTGTTGTAAACGCGCCTCTAGTTCGGCCAATCTCATAAGCTGTCCAGCTTGCCGTCTCAAATGATCCCAGATATGCTCAATTGGTGACAAATCTAGGGATCGAGCAGGCCAGGTAAGGGTGTTAATGTGGCGGAGGCAGTCTTGTGAGATCCGTGCTCTGTGTGGTCGATCATTGTCTTGTTGAAAACAGGCTCCTATGAGCCCTGCCATGAGTGACAACACATGTGGCTGAAGGATGTCATGGACGTACCGCTGGCCTGTCATTGTGCCGTGGATCAATATTAGGGGTGACCGTGTATCGTAAGCAATGCACCCCATACCGTCACACCAACTATGGGAAAGGTATGTCGCTGTAAATCGATAGCAGGATTGAGACGTTCACCATGGGGCCTCCACACACGAACACGATTGTCATCACTGATTAAACTGAATCTAAATTCGTCGCAGAAGACGACCTGGTTCCATTCCGTTAAAGTTAAACCTGTCGCTGGCGACACCACTCCAAACGGAGGCGTCGGTGGGTGGGTGTCATTGGCAGCACACGTAATGGGCTCAGCGATACCAGATGTCTTCAACAAGGCGCCTTGCGATGGTTCGGGAAGACACAGGGGCCGTAATGAATCTGCTGCCTGTGTCTGGATAGCGGCAAGTGAGGCAGTTGACTGTACGCGTGCGTGTCGTATGATGTGACGGTTTTCTCGACGACTGGTCTGTCGAGGGCGTCCTGAGCCTGGTCTCCGTGTAAATGACGTCTCTTCTGTCCACTGGTTCCTACATCGCCTCACAGTGAAATCAGAACGGCCTACCTGACGAGCTACTCGCCGAGCTGACCACACAGCTTCCATCATTCCGTTGATTCTTCTCCTCTCGAACTCTGACATTCTATTGGCTTCGATGGTGGCGTAACGGCTCAGCGTTTCCTTAGCAAAAGATTAAGTACACTTAAACAAGCTCTGCTTACCTGTTTTATAAAGAACGAAGTTCAACGCCCTCTAATGGCATTACGCAATTCGCAATCACGCTGCGTTTCTAATCATTTGCATATCTACCCGACATGTACCTTCATGCCAAGTTTCGTTACAATCCCACAATTATTTCTTGGTGCACAAATTCTTATGGCAATGAGTGTATATGTTACGGTGAAATACCGAAATCTGGAGAATGTCGACTTTCACCGGTGAATGTCAACATTCACATAGTCGCTTGGTGTATGTCCGAAATATTTTCCAAATACTCTTATGTCTAACTTACACCGGTGAATATCGACATTCACCATGTACTAATGGTGAATGTTGAATATATGAGAATATTATATTTTCTTCTCCGTAATTCAGTCGCGAAAAAACACACAAGTACTTAAAACACACAATACTTTCAAAATGAGAAAGGAAAATAATAGAAGTTAAAAAACTTACTTAATTATACAGTACGTAGTAAATGAGAAAATAAAATAATAGTAATAAAAAACTAAATTGTATGATTCAAATCTGATTAATCGCAACAACTTAAACTATTATGAGACTTTGAATTGCACAAGAGGCCCTTGCTTTTACAACTGCATTTATAGGAAACAGCCAGTCGCCTCTCTTTTCGACCTACACCAGAACATATCTGTGATTGTCGACATACACCGGTGAGGGTCCGAATGTACAAGAATGCAATGTTATATTCGATCTTTCACCGACGTATTTGGTGAATGTTGACATTCTCCGGTGAAAATCGACATTCTCCAATTTCGGTCTTTCACAGTAACATATATATACACCCACCGCCTTTCTCAACTTAAAAATCTTTCTTTACTCGGCCATTTTTCACAACCTTAGGTCGTAAACATGTAATTCCAGTTACAGAAGTCTTTTGAATGACGAGAATATTCATGTTTTAGCAATGCAAAGTGTAAAAAAATAATTTCAGACAAATTACAGAATCTAACATTTAATGCGGTCTCCCGGTATCTATATTTAATGTGTGGAAAAGATGTATACTCGTTATGAAAAAATAAAATTATAAGAAGTTTGATTCCCTTACGACAAAAATCGACTGATATATTTAATTTCAAAATTTGAAAAAAAGTCTTACTTAAAACAAAGTTAAACCTGTTTATTGCTAGGCGATAGAATCATAAATTATAAATCATCATTTCAAAACTAAACTTCTAAGGAAAATGCAAAAGGGAAATGATAGATGCATGGTAATCGATGGTTCAAAATGACTGGGATTTATTTACCCAACTGCTGGGCTCAACAGTCGATATGCTACAACCCCATTCAACCGGCCTGCTTATTGTCGGAACAAAAGAGGGAGCTATTTTTATTTGCAAATGTACGTAATTTGAGTGTACGTAAAACATAATGAATATATAAACACTATTAAATCATGCATTAAAAATAAATTGCTATATCACAACAAAATAAATCAAGCCTAAACCCATTCATTTTCTATAACGCCATTTATTATACAGATCTTTATTCTTAATGACGTTTATTCTTCCGTTATTTACAGAATGTTATTTTTGTCTGGATTATAACTTGAATTTACATAACCAAATGAACTTATTCTTGAGACTAAATTGCTTTAAAGTATAGATAAATTGTTAAGGTCTTTTCTGTTAACGAGAACTTTTCTCTTCAAATATGTTTCTGTTAAAGAGATCTTTTCTGTTAATTATTATTTCTTTTATCTGAAACTTACTTTACTAATTAGGTTTTTTTTCTTATCTGTATGTGTTCTTAATCATCCTCGGATTAACCTCGAATGTCGTGCCCGATATTACCCCAGTTAAACGGGAATTGACTGTGTATTTAATTGATGAAAATTAAACTCAATTTAGTTTGCAACACATTAAAATTATAACTTTAAGAACTTTGGAAGCACTGTGACTATTACTAAAACATATTTTAAGGTCATATATTTTTCTTACCTCGATAATACTTTTTTGTGAATATTTTTCATTCCGCCGTTAAAGTGATTTTGCGTAAACAAAACTGTTCTAAGTGAAATGGGAGCTCCCATAGACGAGCAGAATTCATTGCTACTTACGGTAAGCGTAACACTAATAATATTGTTACGAAATTCACAGCAGCGGTAAGATAGCTTCCCCGCAAGGTGGATTTAGGATTGCCAGAAAATGACAAGGGAAGGCAGGATTGCCATATTTGGCGAGAAATCGCCCATTTGACGACCTTTGGCAACAAAATTTGCGATATGCCATAGACGGATGCAGAACTTTCTAGAACGAATTCTTACCGGTTTGGACAAGAATGTTCTCTAAGGCAGCCCAAAAGCTATATAAACTCTGCCTGCACGCGGAATAGTAGTCAACCAGTGTCAGTCTAGTGTCAAGCTAGTCGTCTAGTGCATCGAGAGAGTCTCTTAGTGTATCTCGAGTTAGTGCATCGTTGAGTGTTATCTTAGAGTATGTTGAGCTCCGAAAACAACCGAACCGAGTCGGAAGTTGTACTCTAGTGCTTTGCCGTGAAGCTGTCTTCACTGTTATAGCCTGAAGGCTGCGTTGCTGATTGTTTCAGCGTGTTTGTCGTAGTTTTTCGACGACTGTAAACGTGTATTTGAAGTTCTCCTGTGAAATACTGGCAAATGAATTGTATTTTAATACTTCATCAAGTGTTGTCGACAATCACTCGAAATCCACGAACTCGTGCAGAACGCAACAATGTCATAAGATAACGCGGCCCGGGATAGTTAGTGACTGTGACTGCCGTACCAAAGAGCCGTGTTTCGAAAATCGGAGAAGGATTCCGCGTGTTATACAATCGGAGAAGGATTCCGCGTGTTATACAATCGGAGAAGGATTCCATATGTTTGTAAATGTATTGTGCCTTTGCGGCATGGGAGCACTCTATACGACGAACCGAAAGTCCACTCGTGTTGCTTGTTAGTAGGGGAGACGGGTGAGATGCCGTCGGACCACCCCCAAGGATTCTCTCCCTCAAATTTGGGTGCAAGTAGAAGTTCAAACACTCTGAGACGCTGGCAACCATTCTTCCATGATACAATCCGACAACAAACAAATGAACTATAAGCAAGCAAAAGGGTGTTTTGTTATAAATATTACAAGATGTATGCAATGAAACTTCAAATTTTAGAACGCTGCGAAAGATTAAAAATCAAACACTGAAGCTTTTGTGCTGTGAAAAACAAGCTGTGAATCTTGTTTCAAACGAAATTCGTGCTTGTATACAGGATACTTTAAAAAAAAGAAGCAGGTCGTTTTTTCTTATTGAGTTATTACTTTATGCAATATCAAATAATGTCGTACTAACCTCTACGAAAATGATGAAAGTTTTGCCATACGTGCACATTAGCTGCAATTCGCTGTACATCAATATTGCCTATATGGCGTTCATAAAGAATTAAACTACTGGAGGCTCTCGGGTGCAATCAGAAGTGGAAGCAGCTCTGTATCCCGAAACTGTGATTGTTTTAAGAACCATAGTCTTATTTAGAGATAGCACGTAAGTGATAATTTTTTTTCACTTTGCACTTGTTCTTTTTTAATTGTGGAGGCATATGCAGTGAAGTTACAACCTGGATATCACGTTTTCGCCATACTGACTTTTTTGAAGTTTTGCAGTCCATATGTCGAATTGGGTTGACAATCAAACCAAGTCCGTTTTTAGGCATTTGGATAGAGAAGTTCATTAATTTGTTTCAAATTCTAATGAAAGTTCTATAAGCTATTTTAACCCTCTTTCCAACATGCCTTCATGATTTAACTGTAGCACACTCGGCAGGTTCGAGAGGTGTAGGATTTAGTCCCAGGGAGGGCACTGCGCATTTCTTCAGTTTCCTGACATTGAAAACAATTCCACAGTTCAATGATTTTCCTAATTTCTCAACGTTTATATTATCTTTTTGTTTATCGGCGCAGTTCTCATAATTTTTCAGTGTACTGCACAGAATAGAAAAATGTTTGGTACCATTATAAATAGTTCGCATTTCTTCTAACAATATATGAGTGCCCTGTGATGAATACCAAATGAATGTGTCTCTGTTTACTGTTACACCATGTTTCTTCTTGCTGCTCTTTTTAAGTCACTCTTTAAAGCTATCTTGAAACTAAAATGCGTCAGGATTGGGCGAAATTTTATAACCGTGTATTGCACTAAACTTGAACCACATAGGATCGGTATTGCATCCGGAAAAGAGAGAAAGGAAACAAACAACTAAACTTTACGTGGATATCCAATTCACATTCTGGAATTTGGACTAGCAGACCACTCTGCTAAAAAATGGACATTTCAGGGTAACCTGTTATATAAGAGCATTAACAAAATGAAGTCACTAACGCGTATAATATTTACTTCTTTGAAGATCATTTGATTGTAAAGAGTTTTCTCTTTCTAGTTCATCAACTGTTATACAAAATGAAGTCCCTAACATGCGGAATATATATTTCCGTGAAGATCAGTTGAGTGCAAAATATCTTCCTCGAGTATCAAATAGTACTCTGAGTGACGTCAGCATTACAATCGTTATCGCTACAAGTGATTTCTATCGTACGGCGATATCTTTGCTGTCCCTTCGGAAAGGAGAAAACTCTTTGTGCAGTGCTTGCTTTAGTCTTTGATAAATTATATGTCTAGTATCACGAAAGGAACATCACAAAGTTAAGTAATTATTAAAATAAATCTAAACAAGTTTAAAAATTAATTCTTATTAGCCCAAAGGAAAGTTAGCGCAGAAGGGTTATTAATTTCGTTTTTGCATTTTGCGTCGATTCACTGTACATGTCTGTATCAATTTTCAAACTACTGCCACCAAATACTATCTCTCTGTGTTATATTTAAAGAAATTAAATAATGCAGAATCTACATAAATGTATATACGTTTCTCGCATTGTGATAAAACAACGGTACCTAGAGCCATCAGATTTTAAATAACGTTATCCTCCTCCGAATATGGGCATCTGGAAGCCCAAATTTGGAATTTATTTTATTATCGATTTCGTATTTTGTAACATTTTAATGAATTTTTTATTAAGAAACTCAACGGTTTCAAAGCGAGCAATGGCAACACTGTACGAAAAAAATTTTTTTTATCAATATGCAACCACTCGAGAGCTTGCTAAAGAGTTAGACGTTAGTGCCATGTCCATTAGTCGCACTATGAGTCGCATAAACTTGACATACAAGATCAATCGCTGCGTGCCGCATGAGCTGCTTCAAGAAGATAAGGACAGACGTGTTCGGGCCAACACTAATCTGATCGAATATCGAAGCAAGGACAAACTTCTGGACCGGACATCGTAACTTGTGGATTCACTTCAACAACACAGGACGAAAAGAAGATTGGTCTGCTCCCGGTGCGCCCATCGGCAGCGTCGCAAAGCGCAATTTGACTAAGAAAAAGATCATGATTTGTATCTGGTTGGATAGCCTGGTATTATCCACAAAGAGTGTCCGGGAAAAGGTAAAACCATCGACAGTAACGTGTACCGAGAGTTGCTAGTCAATGTTGACGCTGCAATAAAACAAAAACGTCGAGCTGAGTTCCGGCGCGAAAAACTACCGAAACGTTGGCAGAAAGTTATAGATTTGGCTGGTGATTACTAACCGCGTTGAAGATACAGCTTTGTTTTTTCCCCTTACTTTATTAAGAACTTTTTTTGGCAGAAAACGTTCCTTACAATCACATATTTTCTCCACGAAAAATTACACTTTTAGTGAATTTCAGAAAACTGCTGCCTTAAAACGATTGTTACGTATTTTATAAAACATTAGCTCTCCCTCGCGTTCCTTTTTTCTTTCACTCTTATTTATTCTTTTTTTGCACAGTATTAAATGTAATTGTTGCCCATTTTTGTACAGTATTATATGTAAATTTTTGTCCAATTCTGTTGAATTAATTATACTCACAAATGCGGTTTGCTTTTTATTTCTTTTACGGAACATTCCCTTTGCTTTACTGGCAATCTACGAGCAACTCCATGTCGGAAGTTGGAAGGGATATATCTGATTACTTCCTTAGAATTTCTTCATTTTCATTAAGAAAGAAGCCGTTTCTCACTTGCTTGAACGTAATTGCAGGCGGAGATTACTCCTGTGAGAATAGTTTTCATCTGGAGAGTTAGATTTCAGAAGAAAAAAGGGAGGTAAACAGGCAAGTTCTAAGCATACACTCGGATAGTTGATTCCTCAAATTTTTTGTTGCATGATATGCTACAGATCAGCGTAAAAAGCATTTCGAAAATTAGAAATCTAGAGTAAGATAAAAGTCTTAAAGGAAAAAAAAGTTTAGAAATGTTTACTTCACAGAAAAGAAAGCTGGTATAAATAAAATAAGCTATATTACCCAATTCATGGCTTTATTTACAATGGTTGAAATGCTCGTAGTTCTTCCAAACCAGGAAAATGCTATTTGTTCGAATAAATGCAAATCTAATCATAATGAAAAAACTAAATTCTAGAACTAACAAAATCCTGTAAAAAGGGAGGTAAACGGAATTTTCTTTAATGAAAATTAATTTATTAATAGCTTAAACCAGTTTTTTCTAAAGCAGCTTTCCGAAAATATGTGTCGTTCTTTGGAGTTGTTAATGATGGTTTTCTAAACTATTCATAACAGCCAAATTAATGTACTCAATAAATATCTGTCAGAAAATAATAGAAGTTTGCACTTGTTATTCCTGTTTCGATAAAAAGAAGTGTAAATTGGTATCATCTACATATTTCATTCTATTAGCTTTTTTTCCGATACACATCATGTTGGGCATTAATTTATAGTGCATAGTGAATGTATTAATTTACAGTGAATAGGGAATATATAAAGTTAACATTTGAGAACTGATTTTAATGTATTATTATTTATACTCATTTTCTTAAAATGTTAGCGAAAATTTTTGAATGGATAAAAAGTGGAGATGTTCGTTCCCACGAGGCTACAACCTTGGGAACATAGGTCGGGGGACAACTGCGCTCCCGTCCCCCCCCCTTTACTTCCAAACTGAATACGTGTTTTGCTAGTTGGAGGCGAAAAATTTCGGCTTTCTTCTTCTGAAATGAATACCTTCTGTTTTTCTTATCATTACTGGTGTCGCATCTTTGGCCGAAATACGGTTAAAAACATTCCTTGAAGCTTTCCGCGAAAACGGGTATGTCACTTTTAAAAAGGGGTTAAAATTTTCTTGGAAATTTGGAGGTAAATTATTACCCTTTTCCTTGCTGGTTAGAAAGAGTTCAAGATAAGTGTTTGATCGAGTGGATGTTAATTTATAGTTAATTTGAGCCAATAATGAGTTTGTAGGCGCCCCGTAGTTTAGCGTTACCGAGATTTTTAAAGTTGTTGCACAAAAGGCAGGAGCAGATTTTTCCAGATTTTTTCGCCTTGTTGAAAATTATAAATAGAGAGTTGACAGAAGTAAGTTTTCGTCCACAGCCCAGCGGCCTAGGGGCCGACCGAGGTCTGCGAGTCCAGTTTCCCCGGCGTTAAAAGATTTAATGGGCGTGTTTCTTCACAGCCGTCCCGGCCACATATGAATAATCGCATGAGAATAATTAACGAGCATCAGTGACGAAAAGTCGCATTGGAATTGTTAAAGAGTGTCCATAGTCCAGTTGTAGGAAAAGGTGATTACTAGCCATTGAGACTTTTGCTTCATATTTCGGGTTCTTCGTGGTTTAAGGAGGTGAGGAAATTGACACCTTGCTTGATGGAACTACAGAAATGGGATTTATAGTTCTAGGACAAAAATTGCGTTCTGTTTGACGAGTTTTCTAACTTCTTAAGGACGTTTATTTCAGTCTTCGTATTCTTCTGATTTTTGAAGGCAGTGCAGATGGCCTGCGACATCTGCAATTTCCGATGAGAGAATTAGTTCTGGACATTACCAGCTAGGATGCCGCTAAAGAAAGCAAAGAACAACCATTTCTATTTTTCATATTACCCTGTTAATCTCGAGATTTGAATGATCAGCCCAAGCGTATTTGTCATGAACCCTATTTAAGTAGATCTGGAAAACACCGTGCTTATTGGGCGAGGACATTCAATTTCATTTATGGACCTTGTGTTCTGAATCTATGAGTTATTTATTTTCCTTTGCTTTTTCTTTAATATTTAATTAGTTGGACGTTTGAAGGTTAATTTCTAAGTCATGAGTAGTTGTTTTTAATGTTAGATGAAAATCTGAAATATTACTCGTTACTTAACAATTGAGAAAGTAAATTTCTAAAATGTTTAATTGATATGTGTTATAACTTAAATTAAATTAATGAATGAGGGAAAATCTTAATGTTTCATAGAAAATATTACTGATTTAAGATGTATAGAATATTATATTAAGTAATTTAATTAATTACTAAATGTCAGAAGATGAAATGTTGGTATATTACTGGTGAAGGAAAGTTATACGCTCCTTAAATTTAGTTTTAGATGCGAGTTTTAATTTGTGATTGTTTTTAAAATAATGTTTATGTATTGTCTGGATCCTGCTATCCCAGTTATCTTAATTTATGCTATTCAGGAAAGTTAACAAAATAGGAAATAGTTAGGAAATTAATTTTTTGTGTGTATGAACTATATGATCGAATTAATTATTTTAAATGAACTGGTAATCGAAATCTTACTTATGTGATTTATCCTTCCCTGTTGTTTTGAGGATTTCTATGTTTATATTTAAATGAATTCTATGTTTATATTTAAATAAGTTTGGGGCTATCTCTGGAGTTTAGAAATTGTTGTACTGAGATTTATGTGATTTCAGGAAATATTTATTTTTATTTGAGAGATAGCATTAGATGAATTTGATACTGAAGTGGATTTTCAAGTTTTGCACATTGTTTTCATAAATAATCCTTTTAATTTTTACACCAAAACACCAGAGAGGATATATATGTGTTGACTTAAAGAGTTTGAGCATTGAACGAATACAATTTATTTTACAATCGTGATAATTTATGTAATTTAGTTTAACTTAAAGTCTTAATTTAACTAACTGACAAGTATTGAGCTACAGATATTTTATGATAGTTTAATTTTAATTATGAGTCCGGCTCCAGTTGCTTATTATTCTCAGTATTTCAGTGTTCTCAGTGTTTCGATTATAAGGCTCAGTTGAAAATTTGCGACACTATTTAAAAATTTAACTTCTATTTTTTTTCCACGTATCAATCGAACATTCTTTTACAGGATTTTTGAACTGTAATTTTAATGTTCAAAAGATAAAATATATGATGCGAAAAGGTGCTGCTAATAAGTCACTATTCAATTTTATGTCAAGTATACTAGCTTCTTTATTCATTTTTGAATAATTAATAATTACGTACAACCTTTGCGATATGTGCAATTTCCAATGAGAGAATTAGTTCTGGACATCACCAGCTAGGATACCTCTAAAGAAAGGAAAGGATGATCATTTATAATTTTCGCATTACCCTGTTAATCTTGAGGTTTGAATGATCAGCCCAAGCATATTTGTCATGGACGCTACTGAAGTAGATCTGGAAAACACCGTGCTTGCTGGGCGAGGATCTTCAATTTCATTTATGGACCTTAATGTTGTGAATTTTGTGAGTGATTTATTTTCCTTTGCCGATATATTTATTGTGATATGTTGCATTAGTTTCAAAGTCAGCCAAATATTCGCTTTCGTATTCAGCTTTCAGCAAAAAATTCAGAAATTTGGGACTGAACTTCCTTTAAACCTATTGAATTTACCTTCTAATTGCAAACTCAATACTTGGAGTTTGTCCAATTTTCAACTCCGCCTTTAGAACTTCCGCTGCTAAAGAACTAGTGGTAATTGCAAATGACTGCATTAGAGATACGCGCTTCGTAATAAGACATATCTTTTGCAATAAAAGTACCCAAATAATTATAAATAATTATAAAACTCACTTGACATAGCTCAGCTCTGAAACCATTGCTTCGTTTTTTTAGATCACCATTCTGTCGTGGGACGCCAAATAAATCTTAGTTTATTCCTAAGAACTACGGACAAATAGAAACAAACTTCCCTACTTCCTTGCATAAAGTAAAAGAACTACTGTAATCGTGAAAAATTTCGGATATCATATTCGAACGAATACATCCATTTTGGCTGCCCTAGAATCCATTTAGACAAGTTCTTGCTTAATATCTATACGTAGGGATAAAATAAAGGAAATAAAGGACTTCAAAATGGATTTAAAATGAATTCAGAAAAGATTTTTCTCGTGACGTCTGTAAAATATACTTAGATATGTATTGCGCATATCTAAAAACCCATTAGCCGTAGAAATTTTGTATATGGAACTGCTATAACATCAATTGCGCAGCTCCCGTTTTTGTTGCAATCAGCTGCACCAAACATATATATAGATACACAGGCATCCTCTTATCGGACTAGGTGAGTTCAGTTTTTTAATTCTTATAAGCTGGCAAATTGTGCATTTTTTCCTTTCAAAGTGGTTAAATTATGTTGTTCTTATGTTCCGGCCACGTGTTTTACGCCTTTAGTTAATATTCATGCAATAGCTGTAGAATTATCAACAATGTAAAAGTGGCGACTAGGCCTGTTGTGGCGGCTCTTTTTTTTTTCGAAACTCTTAGTAGTATCGTGAATTAAGTCAGCTGGTGCACCAACTTCAGTGTTTTTTTATCCAAAAAGCACCAAAAGCTAAATTAAAATTTTTTTTGCACCCAAAATTTTGTCTTCCAGCTCTTTGACAAAACTGATTGTTATTCCGTAGAAACTAATTTTATTTTCAAAAACTGATTTTTTAACTGTTTTTAGTCTGTTTAGTGTTTTAGAGTTTGCTGTGTTTTACAATTTATCGAAATTCGAGGAAATAAGTTTAAATGAAATGCAGCAAAAATTTGTGCATAATTTAATGGACCATGCAACGAAGTTCATGTGGTGTCCGCTTCAGATTTTTTTCATTAACAACAACTGGAAGCGCTTCTTTCTAATAATCATCTCTTTCTTTTTGGAAGCTGGAAATTCAAACAACACTAGTAATAAACTGTTGCCACAAAATATTTACATAATAATAAACATGCTAAGTTAAGTAATAAAACACCGAGTTTGTTCGTGTTTCTTCCTCAACGTTCTGCTGCATGGTATATTTTATAGAAATGTTATTAAATAACGTGGTCAGATAGACAGGAAGACTTGAAATTTTATTAAAAAATAAGAGCTGTTACTGGTAAATTGAACAGTGACAAATAATCCAAACAGAAGAACAGCAAAGGTCTCCTAAACACGCAAGTAGTAATTTAATCACAGAACATAAAGCTCAACAGTGTAAAATAATTTCAAGATTCTTAATTCAGCTCAAGCTCAACTAACTGATTGCCTGCAGGATCAAATGCAGCCTCATATTTGCAGTTTTTTTCAAGGGAGAGGGTTAAGCACTTTTGAAAACTTCTAAAACAATTGCTCCTATGGCTTCAGTATAACCTATAAATGAATTAATAAACATACAGACAAACTCAGCAGCCACTATAAAGAAGAATGCAAAAAAAATCCTCTCTTCTACTTTCGAAATAGGCTAGTGTCTCCACAGTGGCGCCCGAATAGAAAAGGTGGTGAATGATGATTCTCTACCACCAGGATTTGGCGATTGGTTCCCCTAATGCCCAGTCGCCCCTTAATAGGGGGGAATATATAAGGTATTTCTCCCGCCTTCTTCACATGCCTTCGTGGTGTAGTGGTCAGCACGCTCGGCGAGTATTCGAGAGGTCCGTGGTTCGAATCCTTGCTTTCACGTCTCCAGCATCGAAATAACCTAATGTTTCTACAAAATTAATAAGTAATTTAAAAAATATAAACAAATACTTAACCATGCAAAAACACATGAAGCCAGCTACATAGAAATAACTATAAGCTTTTACCTAATAACAATATGATGGTCATAACATCACAAGATACGATGAAAAATGCTTTTGATTCTTTAAAAATTTCATTTTACAGACCATTTTACCAAATTAAGCTATTCATTGTTGATTTGTAGGAATGCATTTGGAAATGGAGAAAAAATGGTATACAATAAATTTCAGATAATCTTATATGTCTTTCTTAAGAATGAACTTGAAAATTATATTTGGCCAAAAATTTATCAATTTTTAAAAGACTTCATGCTTGATAATATGAAGCGCTTTAATCCGATTTGAATAAAACTTAAGCTCTTCTTAATAATAGCACTTAAAATAAATTTAATGTAATATTAAATATCCTAAGGATTTATTTTAAAATTAATCCATGAATTTTATCATTCGTAGAGGAAATAACTCATCTCTTTGAAAGAATTTCGTGCTTGAAAGTGTAGAATTCCACCATTTAGCTTTAATCCATCACCGAATACTTTAATTTTTCGGCTTTTTACTATTGCCCCCTTTTGTTCAATTGTATTCGCTTTTGGTTTGACTTTTATAACCTTTCTCGTTCTTTCGAGCCAAATTTTTCTAATGTAGCAAACAAAGAAAATAGCTTCAAAAATATTTTTCCTTCATACGTCACACTTCTTATCATAATTTGGAGTGTTAGGAGGTGCAAAATTACTTAAAGATGAATGAATCTTACTTTTTTCTGGAGGGAAGAGAAGATCTATATTTAAAAATATCCGATGGGCACACCACATGACTTCCTTGTACGGAATATTAAATAATAGGCATTTTTCGCTGCATTTCATATAAACTTATTTCCTCGAATTTCATTAGAGATACATTTCTCATTCAATTAATTTTGTTCTCAGTTTGCAACAAGGTAAAAATACATAAAACCTCAAAATATGTTCATTAAAAATTTAAAACTATATAAAAACATAAAACAATCAAAAAAATAATTTTTGCAAATAAAATAAGAGTTTCTACGCAAAAACAAGCAATCCGGCAAGCAGGCAACAAGCCAGACTTTACAGTGCACAAAAAGGAAGGTTTAATTTTGGATCCACTCGGTAAAAAGACATTAAAATGCAGAAACTGAATTCACTATTCTGCTGAGTTTCAAATGTAAACAAATATGGCTTCTATGGCAAACAAAAATTAGACTTAGCCGTACTTAAACAACTTTTAAATTGTTGATAATTCTACAAATGTTGCGTGTAGATGACGTAAAAGCATAAAATCCTTAAACGGAAGATAAGAACAACATAATTCAATCTTTTTTAAATCAAAAAATGAGCAATTTACCAATGTATAAGAATAAAACAAAATGACCTCACTGAACCGAGTAACAGAGTGGCTGCATATATATTTACATACTTTTGGTACGGCCGATTGCACACAAAAAGGAAAGCGCACAACTACATAATATAGCAGTCCTATATACAAAATTTCATCGTTCTGAGGCTACTCGTTTTTGAATTACGGAAGATACATACATATATACGTAAGTACGTACAGGCGTTACGAAAAGAATCTCTTCTGAATCCATTTTAAATCAGTTTTGTAATTCACTTGGGGGAAAAGAGTCCTTTATTCTGTCCTTACGTATACATGTCAAGCGAAAACATCGTTAAATTGCATTCGATAGCGGTCAAAATGGATATTTTGTTGAAATATGATACCCGGAAATTTTTGTGGTTACAATACTTCCTTTACTTCGTACAGGGAAGTAAAAAGGTGAATTTTTTGAGGCGTTACTAAATTATTAGAATTTACGCCAAGCAATATAGCTAAGTAGGGAAAAATATTGGAAAATATTTATGTTTTCTTTACTTTTCTAGATCCATCTTGAGGTAGGAGTGCGATACCGAGCCTACTGGTGCGTGCGCAACTGGCTCCAACCTTGGTTATGGCGCACGTACGAACTCTACATGCTGCTGCTGATCCTCGTGGCCCCATCAATGGTCATGGGATTCGCTTATACCAATATCTGCCACCAGCTGTGGGTCGTCGTCAAAGAAAGGGCAAATATGGCTTCCGGTGAGATGTGAGTACCATCTAAGCATTCATTCTTAACACAAGCGTAAGACTTACCAGAAGGCAACCAAAAATAACTGGAATTATTTAAGCAATTATATTATCCTTTACACTTATATGTTTTAGTCTCCTTCAAAGTTTTCTCAACTAGCATCGATGCGTTTTGCGTTTTTCACTACGTTTTGCCCACTGTTGGAAATATAAAAACAATTCTTGACGTCTCGACGTGGAATATTGTTTGTCCAAAGTACGCAGCGTATTTCCTTGCAGCTTATCTACATTAATAAACTGCAGATGTCCCAATCGTAGTAATTTCACTTCACGTGTAGTCATTACTTAATCTGAAACATCACTCCATTGATCTTGTGATTTACTCAATGCATCATCTTTAAAAATTTGGTAAAGCATAACAGCAGTCTCTGCTGCAGGCTTTCTCAAACTTTCAAGAGCACTCTTTGTTTTCTGCAATGATACATCACAAACATCGTATGATACTACGGACGAACACGCACACAAATCAGCGCCAAAGGCGAACTACCCTACTCAGATTTAAATGAATACTTCCCGCAATCTAGTTTTAAGAAGTATATAAAACTGCAAATATTAATGAGTGCAATTTATGAAAGGTTTCCTGTTTTATTTGTGTCTTTGTTTCATTCAGAAATGAGCAGTTGTTCCTTTCGTTTCACTTTGCCATTTTATTGAAATTCTACCAGGTATAGACCATAATGATGTGTTCAATCATTTCACATGTGTAATGTAATAAAATGTATTAAATGGACATTAATAATGGTAAAAAATTTGTAAATGTATAAATGGACATTAATAATGGTATGCCAGAGATAAATATTTTCTGTTCACTTAATTTTAGAGAAAATATCTTTCTTTTGGTTCGCCTATCTCTTTTTGATTGAAACTTCCTTTTTGATTTTAAAATTCAGTATTCGCCTTCATTCCCTTTCAGCATTTCTTGTGTTCCAGTACCATAGACACACCCTTGAGCTCCACTTAAATTCGCATTCTTCCGCATTCTGTAAGTAAACATAAACCTTAAATTGAACAGCTCCTTGATGTGGACACGGTATATTATATTATATATATATATATATGTATATACATTTATGGAGAAGATATATAGTTGTTCCGAGCTATGGTGCAAAGAAGCAGAGAAAAAGAAGAGAAACAACAACACATTAATGGGACAGAAAATATTTTATTGAAAGGTTGTACTACAACAGGTATTCGAAATTACGACCAGAAGTCGTCTGGCAGGGCTGACAGTGGCGCTACATGGAATTCCTTTCGTTCCGAAAGATTCCTCCCGGCTGTCTTCTGGTAGATGGCGCTGGACGGAAGGTTGCGGGAACGGCTATCAAAATATGTATTGTTAAGAAGGAAAACTTCGCCGCAGCAGAAGTGACTCCTTTCGAACGAAAAGGGAAGCAGCGTGAAATATCTGTCGCCAAAAACCGCCAAAGCTCGAAGCTGTTGTCGAAGTTCGAACAGATTCGATGGACCCGTTTATCAAGAGTTTAAAGCTGTGTGACTCCATTTTTTCCCCTCCATATTGACAGATATAAAATCAGACATCAAACTGCGATATGTATAATGCAAGTTCAACAGCCAATGAAAGTGAAACTTCACCTAATATTTCATCATTTCCCAGGTCGATTGATCTTAAGCCGTGTTTCTCAATTTCCTATACACGTGGCGGAGGAGGAAAATCTCGGCCAGGTCCGGTACATCACAGAGGGGAAATTCTAGCAAACAGGATCCGTTACCAGATCCCTTCGCGAATGTTCCCTTTTCTTTCTAGCAGCGTAGAAGACAAACTGGTTTACATTACGTCTTTGGAGCCTTTCCTTCTTTACATAGACGTTCTTTGCAGCGATCCTGGTGAAAGTCTTCATTTTAGATCTGTTTCTCCAGGTAGTAGGATGAACTGGTCGACATGCTGATCATGTATGGAGCTGCGGATTGTAACGGGCACGCCGCTCGGCAGTTGTATCCGGAACGTTACCCAAACAGGCATGCTCCACATCGCAAATATGAACAGAAGACTACGCGAGACTGGTTGTTTAAAGAGAGCAACAATGATTCGACAGCGAATGATGAGCAACTCCGGCATTTGTGACCCTGCATTCCTATGTGATTCCGAGTCGTCTCTGTACTCCCTACACACCCTACAAGTTTGTCGGTTTAATAGCGAATCACCCTGTATATATGTATATCTACATTTAAGAACACGTATATACACAGTCCAGTCACATTAATGTGACCACCACGTACTTTCCATGTCAGAGTTAAATAACCAATCACAGAAGGCAGGTGGCAGCACAGTGCAGTTGAGCGTATATAAAGGGTGTGTGAGGGCTTCGGAAAACATTTCAATCGTTGGCGTAATGCAGAAACGAAGCGATTTATCCGACTTCCAAAAGGGCATGATCATTGGCTTTCGGGCCAAGGGTGGAAGCATTTCCGAAACGGCTGAGTTTGTGAACTGTTCGCGTGCCGCCATGGTAAAAGTGTACCGTGCATGGCAAAATGGGACTGTCCAAAATCAGCGACGTGGCAAATGTGGTGCACCACGGGCCATAGATGACAGAGGCGAACGACGGTTGCGGAGATGCGTTCGGGCAGATAGACGGGCTACCGTTGAGCAACTGACCACCAAAATGAACCAAGGGGCTACCAAAAGTGTCTCCCAAAGTACTATTCAGCGAACATTGCTGCGTCTGGGCCTCCGAAGCAGACGCCTGGTTCGTGCACCTATGCTGACTGCTGTTCATCGACGGCGAAGGCTAGAATTTGCACGCCAGTACAGCAGCTGGACGTCCACTGAGTGGCGACAGGTTGCGTTTTCGGATGAATCGCGTTTTATGCTCCATCGGACAGATGGACGTTGGCGTATAAGGCGTGAAACCTCTGAAAGGAACCACCCTGCAACCATTGCCGGAACGGTCCAAGCTGGAGGCGGGAGCATTATGGTCTGGGGAATGTTTTCCTGGCATTCTCTAGGTTCACTGATCATTGTGGAAGGCACAATGGATCAATACAAGTACGCATCTGTCCTTGCGGACCATGTTCACCCCTACATGCGCATTGTTTTTCCTCAGGATGATGGCATCTTCCAGCAGGACAATGCGAGGTGCCATACAGCTGCCAGTGTACGTGCGTGGTTCGAAGAGCACCAGGATGAGTTTACCGTCCTCCCCTGGCCAGCAAACTCACCTGACTTAAACCCAATCGAGCATCTGTGGGACCATCTCGATCGAGTTGTTCGCGCCATGGATCCTCAACCGCGTAATCTAGCGCAGCTGGCCACGGCATTAGAGTCGGCATGGCTCAACATCCCAGAGAACACCTTCAGGGACCTATGTGACTCTCTTCCTGCACGTCTCGCAGCAGTCCGCTCTGCGAAAGGTGGTTATTCTGGCTTTTGACAGATGGTCACATTAATGTGACTGGACTGTGTATTATATACACATATACATTTATAGACACGGTATGATATATATGATATTAGATATATATATATATATATATATAATATCATTATCTACATTATTTTTACACAATTAAGGTTATTTTCCCTACGCATTCACGCTGTTTGACTTGGAAGGCGATCACTCTTATTCCTACGACACCAAACATTATATGCCATCTAAAATCATTCATAAAAAGACTTTCTGTTTAAAAAACTGCTATGCGCCCCTGTAGTTAGTAATGCATCTTCTGGTTAGTTTATTTAATTCAATTAGAATTATTGCGAGTTGCAAATTTTTTTATTGTTGCAGTATTTAACTGATTCTGCGAGGGATTGAGCCTCTCTGAAGTGACTGAACTCTCTATATTTCAGTATCTCTAACCGCCTTAAACACATAGAATCTTCCCTCAGTTTCCTCTTTTGCGATTTGTTTTGGAGATCGCCATTAGTGAAAATTTCTTCCGTAATAAAACGTCTGCTGCCGTCATACCTTTGGCTTCCTCTCGCTGCAGATCTACAAAAATATGAGCTAGACCTCATATTCCTCTCTGCGTATGCTTACTGATATGCACATACTTTCCACCTTCAACGCTAGCTTAAGTAACTATTCTAGCTTACTGGGGTTTCGTAATTCTATAAAATCCTGAATTTGAGGCAACAGTCTAAGCAATATTATCTGATAACCTCCGCATCGGGTTTTTCCCATACAATATATTTACAAGTTGTATTTTCATCAATAGGAATTTGGTTCCACCTTTCAATCTACCAAATAGTTCCACTCCTAATTTCGCCCTGTCTTTCATCACTAAGAATATTTTCAAACGAGCGCTTTGAATTTATAATTGCTTCCCACTTCGGTTTCATAATTGATCCTGCCTGGTTTGCCAACTAAAAATTTACTGATGCTTGGTACCAGCGCAAATTACAATTTAGCATTTGACAGTGCCTGTCCTAGAAGCGTAGCGTTTGCTGTAGTGATTTTCTGTAGTTCTGCACTCGGGGAAAGTACAAAAAAAAGTGCGTCTCTAGCTCTTCCAAGAAGGTTGCAGCCAAACATCTGCCATCGAAAATAATGGCTGATTCATTGACGCTCGCGCAGTCTCAGATGAAACCGAAGCCTTCCATTGGGCTTTAACAGTTTTAGCAAGTGCTGCCATAATTTTCTATGACAGCGTTGCATTTACCTTTAAAAAAAATCAAACGGTTTACCTTTCAGTACAGAACTTTTTTCTTCGAAATTACATCGTACATTAGTAGCAAACATGAACACATTACCAAAAAGCCATTATACATGGAAGCTGACCATCATTCCTTTCTGTGAATGTCATACTCCGGTAATTTTTTTTTTTTTTGTTTTTTCGTTTGTTATCGGAGAATCTTTCCCCAGCTGCTCTACATCTATTGCATTTTGCCAACAATGACTGAACTGCGCTAATGGTTTCTTTTTCAGAAAGCGCATCAAATAAAAGTTTTATGTTTTACAACAAAATATAAATACTTACCTATTTGAAACCTGAAAAAGCGTCCATATCAGACAAAAAGGTAATGCTTTCCTGTCCGGAATGTACCGCCCATTTTCGAGGTTCTAACATTCCAGTCGTACAAAATGCAATTCTTTCTCAATGAGCATCTACTGACTATGCGACTGCGACCGAACGTTAGATCAAAGCACAGGCAATTCTAAGAATAATTACTATGAAGTAACTTCAAATCGATTAACCAGCCTCTCTTTAAATGGTTTAAATTTTCTGGCGTATTCCAGAACTTCTCGAATAGTCAAGAATGAGACAAGTCGACTCTTTTGCGATTCACTTGAATGATGCCTTCCAGTCAAAACCATTGACTACTAATCAATTTCAGGAAAAGCATTAAATTTAATAATACACATTAGAATTCTAATATACATCTAGCGTGGTGTTAGTCCCCTAATTACATATGTCATGAGTTAATCTATGCTTAGAAATTCAATTTTATGCTTGATTGCAGTTATTTAGCAAAAATAACTGCAGCATTATCTATTGATAATCCCGTAAACGTTGTACTATGACGAAAAGCTAAACTGCAGTTCCCGTTTACAAAAACTGTACAGGAACAGAAGCAGGATTTTAAGAAACGATAGAAATGATAGCACACATATAACATATATGACAATGACTGCATTCAATTTACTTAAATTTCTTTTTGATAGATTCGATTAATCATTCGTCATTGTTAGCAACCGCTGATTTCATCTTAAGATTATAAGATATATCTCCCTTCTTAGCAGGCCTTCGTGGTTTAATGGTCAACACACTCGGCGCATATTCGAGAGATCCGAAGTCCCGGTGAGGGCATTGATCCTTTTTCATGCCTTCTGCTTCGAAATGACCTAATGACTCTACAAGATAACGTGTGATAAAAAATATTGCGATATTCCTTTTTTCACTTTTTAGTGCTATATTTAACTAATAACATTATATATTTTCTCACTCCTTCCAGCATGCAATCGTGGTGTAAATGTAGCACACTTGACGCGTATTCGAGAGGTCCAGGTTCGAGTCCCGGCGAGAGCATCGCATTTTTCCCCATCTTCTGCTTGAAAATAACCTAATGAATCTATAGTGATACCCGAACTAAAAAGTGGTGAACAATAACATCAAGATTTGGCGACTGAGTCTCTTATGGCCGCGCATTAGAAAGGTCCATGTTGGAGTCCCGGCAAAGGATTGCTCTATTTTCATGTCTTCCACTTTAAATCAGAACAACCTAATGACTCTACAATGTAATTTAAAATTCTTTTAACATATTCCATTTTTTCTATTAAACAGACATTATGCGACATATTTTGGGTAAACAACGAAAAATTAGTAAATTTTCTATAGGAAGATTTCCTACAGACTCAGTGATTCGTGCGTACATTTTAGCTTAGGGATCTCACGGTTTTATTCTTCTTGAGTGATGAATTTAAATGAGTCTGACGTTTCCTTCAACTAAGTTAATACTTACCAATAACTATGAAATACTGGTAGTATGAAAGTTTAGTTTATAGACTATAAACTCAGTTTGACTCACTCTGTCTAACTTTCTAGACTATCGGACGATCTTTCGTCCGATGCTTAACTGACGGTATCATTAAGTGGGCGGAGCCCGGCTCACCCGACTGTCCAAAGGACAGCCACAATGACACTCTCAAATATGCAATAATCTACGTTACTTCATATAATTGCTTATTACAACTACAAAACCTTCAACTTCGAATTCATGCTGTGCACAGAAAAAGATATGTATCAAAAAATAACTTAAAAAATAACTTTTCATTTTCTACACACAGGATAGAGCTTCGCCCAGACACCTGAAATGTGACTGCGTCACCTGAGATAGCCACAATGACCATAAGACTCCACCCACCTCCAACCACAAATGACAATATCCAGCGACAGAGAGGGAGCCCCAAACAGCTAACCAGCCTCAGAGAACCACAGCTCCAAGCTCGAGTAACAAAAGAATTAGTATAATAAAAATGAATAAAATTTATAAAATACAGGCAGTCCTTTACAATCCGAAATCCATAAAACCGAATAATAACAGGACATTTTTAGGACTGTCTTTTAATCGGCACAAAACGAAAGAGTGGAAGAGCTTATCTAACGGTGCCAGCACAAAATAAATACAACGCTGTAAAACAACCGAAGAATTTGTATCAATTTATATTTATAGAACACAACTAAAATAAATCAACGAACTTAATTTTCTTTTCTTAAAGGATACCCGCGCAGTAATAACTCAGAGTATTTTAATGTCAAAATTAAAATTTAAAACCTAAGAACCTGGCTCTTCTATTCTACGACTACATACTAAATTTTCAATGGAAACAAACTTATCATCTAATAGCAGCACAGCTCAAGGAAGGCCATGGAATTTCACCATGGCTAGCTAGGTTGCCAAGCATCTTAAAATTTAGATTTTCTTGCTCCTACTTAAAATTCACTTCATTTATAAATTCTGATGTCTAAATGAAAGACTTGAAAAATAAGATTTTAATTAAGGCAAACCTTGCAGTGTTAAAAGTAATACTTCAAAATAATTGTTAACATGATTTCCAAAAAATACAAGAACTCTCTATTCTTTAAGACGGAATTGTAGAAGTTAGGGAAAAATTAAAAACATGCTCTGTAACTTCAAATCATGGGCCAGCGCAAACGTAAGCATAAAGTTTTAATTTGAACAGATTTACCTTGAAAATCCAATCTCTGAAAATCTTTGAAATCTTTCATTCTGAATCTCTAAAATCTTTCATTCTGAAAGCATCTTTGACCTTTAAATCCGTTGACTGTAACTGCAAATTCGAGACTATATGGAAATTGGCCAGATTTTTTTTCAATCAAAACGTTAGCTAATTATTGTCGGAATGCAATTGAATACATAACTGCATTTCTCTTTTGTTCGAACTAGGTTGAAACAAACTCCTGTAAAAATACATTGCCCAGAATTACGCTTGCCCTATTTAGGTGAACAAATTTTTTAACTATATATAGAAAAAGAGAAATCCACATTCAGACGGAAAATTTGAAATGTCAGGAGGTTAACTTATTACTATTTGTTTCGGTTGGGAAAGCATAAACTACTGGAAGATTAATTAATTTTCTCATAGTAATGTTCTTGGCTTTTGTTTGGTTTTTTGAATGAAAGGTGTAAAATGATTCGATGTATTTCATTTTCTTGTTGAAGAAAATAGCAAAGATTGCAACAAAAAAGGGAGGTGCACGTCGACATGCGAGATACATACATACGTTCGTAATGGAATCACGAGCTATCAAAGTGGAATACAATATACAAAATGAATTTCATTGAAATAGGATACGCGAATTTTTTCGAGGATTACAATACTTCCTTTACTTCGTACAAGGAAGTAAAAAGGGGGAGGAATTTTACTATGGCAATTAAACATAAAAGAAATGTCCATTACAAGGAATAAAAAT
The DNA here is from genome assembly GCA_000611955.2 of Stegodyphus mimosarum. Taxonomy (NCBI): domain Eukaryota; kingdom Metazoa; phylum Arthropoda; class Arachnida; order Araneae; family Eresidae; genus Stegodyphus; species Stegodyphus mimosarum. The sequence continues at coordinate 402,461 of KK119746.1, read as the reverse complement.
AATAAAAAACCAAATTATTTTCGTAGGTACGTAACGTATGCATTAGAATCTTTCTGTATTAATTTCATTGACGAAGCAATTCTTCAAAATTATCAAATGAATACAGTACGCAATATATCTATATTGTATGCATTACAAACTCCATTAACTATGCAGTTGTAATTTATATAATATATATTATGCTGTAGGCCAGTGGTTCCAAAACTCTGCGCCACTTCTATTAATGACTTCGCTTTCTATTCGAGATAGTTTCTGTCTCACACAAATGAAAGTCACCCAAAATTTGAAAAACCCCTCAAAATGTCAAATAAAGAACTTGGAACCGCTTTTTGAGCTGTGAATCAAATAGTAGATAGCCTGGTCAGACGGGCCAAGAATACCAGCTGCATCTGAAGACCGTATATTGTCATTGTTGTCTCAAAGAAATCATGAAGCGAATAAAAGAGATTATTTCGATTTCAGCCTTCAGACTACTGCAAGAGATCAAATCAAACATTCTACTGCTGCATGAAATATTCAAGAAGTTTATGGCGAAAAAAATTGATTGTTTGTGGAGTAGTCGCTTCATCTTCATCAAGAACTTGTTTAACTGGTATCGTCATCATGTTCAGTGGAGCCAAGAGAGATGGGACCATATACTCCTTGGTGACAAGTCCAGTTTTAGCTGATGTGTGTTTCTAGAAGCAATTTGATCTGGTATGAACGAGAAATTCGCAACTGTCTGCTTCGTTCGCGAAATATACCATTTCCATGAAAGTGGTTGCTGGATTTGGGGTGTCTTCGTCACAAATGGCCACATCTAGCTGCATATTTTAACGAAAGTTCCATAATCGGTCACAAATATCTGAATGAGATCTTTGAACCCCATGTAATCCCATGTTTATGGCAGCTGTTGACTGAAACATTTTCCTAATGAATGACAATTTTCGTCATCTCAAGTATCTCTGGTGTCAGAATCCTTCGAAACATGATATCTCTCAGATGAGTTGGCCAACTTACTCAGCATACTTACAGTGTGGTTCAATATTTTGGGAATGCCTTAGGCAGTATAATTACAGCAAACCAAATGCTCCCTCAACCTCTCAAATATTTGTAAAGTGTACTTTCGGAGAAGTGGGGTGCAATTCCAGAACATTTGTTCATTAGCTTATGTTAGGTATTCCGTAAAAATATGATTTTGAAAAATTAATTTTTAATTTATCTGATGGCGCAAGAAACCCAAATTCTGTAAGGATTTAGATGACTTTTAAGCAGATAAATTGCAAAAAAATTCAAACAAAAATCGCGTTAGTAGTGCATATATATAAAGAAGAAAGTCTGTGTGTTTGTTTGTTCTCTAATAACTCAGTCACAACTTGTAGCTATCGCCACCAAACTTTCTACAATTCTTTTCTGGGCCCTGGAAAAGGTCGACGTACACTTTGTTTTAAAAACAAATAGCTAAAATCAGAGCTATTAATTAAAAACTCGGAAAAATGATCATTTCGCCGATTGCCAACAGTCTGGCAAGCTAGAGATGAAAATCTGTTTTATTTCTAGAAGCGTTGACACTGCTCGCTTTCAGATTGTGGAGTTTGTTAATAAAAGAAATTCTAAGTTTCACGATGAAATAAAAACAGCATTGCCAAACATTAAATACATTAAACCCGATTCCAAAAATGCGCTGGAAGCTATTTCGACTGTTCCTATCTTCGTACGACTTTAATCAGCCGAGATATTAATTAAAAACTCTGAAAACATTAATTTTCGCGCTCATTTTTCCGAGTGGCAACAGTGTCGCGCGGTGGAGATAAAATTGCTTTATTTCGCAAATTGTTGCTACTGCTCGTTGCCGCTTTCAAATCGTAGAGTTTAATAAAAAATTTGTAAGTTTTACAAAATCTGTATACATAAAGAAAAAGTGTCTGTTTGTGTGTTCGTTTATTTGTTCGCGTTATTGATTTCTGATCAATTCTGGTCAATGTTTTGCCACATTTAATCGACTAAAATTCATTATAGGTGAAATATTGGATGGAACTTGAGCTTTGACGACTATTTGATTAGAAAGACAAAAATAGTTAAAAACTGGATGCCATTGTTGCTCATATAATGAGGGAGAATTAGTTTATTTTCTATCAAAATGTTTTATTTGGGTTCCATATCGCATCAGCCTGAAAAATGTATGACTATGAATCTTATTTTTTGCATCATTATTACAGAAGGATTTCAGCGGTTTCGTTCTCTCTGTTGTTAGATACATTACTCTCAGTCTAGCTTAACTGGCATCGGGTACTTCCGCTAGTAGCAAATAAAAACCATTTTTTAAAATGTCATTGATTCATATTGTATTCAATGACTGTGCAAATACACTTACACGCAAAATTTAAAAAACTTCTGTTCACTAATAGAGTAACAAAAACTAATACAGTAATTCGACGCAAATAAACAGCGAAATCAAGCAAATAGAGGTATAAGCTTAGTTAAAACTGTGTAAAATATAATGATAGGTGGTAATTAATATATTGTTCATTGCTGCAAAGAAATAATAATAACACTTTCAACTCAAACGTTTATAAGTAAGTAGATATTTGGAAGATCTCATCAGCTTCTTATTTAAAATAAAATAACAGAATTTCCAGCTAATTAAATATCATCTAGTATAAATATGTAGTTGAATATGGACGGGTATTATATATGTTGATCTACAGCAGTGGTGTCCAACCGTTGACTCGCCGACGCCTAGTAGCGCGCAATCCTGTCTTTAGGTACCCGAGGGCCACAATTAAAATATAGCCATGAGTCAAAAGCTTTACTCTAATTCTAATGTAAAAAACAACCATAGAAAAGATACAATTACACGACACGTACAGGGGCGTTGCATTTTTGTTCACCTACTCGAGTGTTATGTAGACGTAAAGTTCAAGCAATGAAATCTACTTTAAAACTTCAACAAGGCAGTGTTTTTATCCTGAAAACTGAAGCAACGAGTGATATGGAAACATCCTTTCAAGTAAGGTAAATACTTACATCACATAAAAAGGTATATTCATACGGTGCCATTTTGAAGGAAGCTATGCTGGCAATGTCAGGATCTTTATTTCCCAATTTAAAAACAAAAATGAAACAATCTCAGCTATAAAAATTGCTTCTCTTGCTTCTCTATCACGAAACACGATGGCATGATGAGTGGATGATATTGCGAGCGAAATCTACATACAGATAAGATCTGATTTGTAAAACTGTGCACACTTTTCCCTGCAGCGTGATGAATTCACTGATGTTACTGACTCTCCGCAACTCCTGATGTTCACGATGATGGTGTTTCCTGACTTCTCCGTGAAAGAAACACTGTTGACCATGTTGACCACGCACATTACATTCGAGGTCAAGATATATATGATGCAGTAAAACAAGTACATTACTGAAGAAAATGTACCAATAAAAAAAACTACTCGCAAACACAGCCGACGATTCGCCGATTACAATCAGAAATAAATAATACTGGATTTATTAGCTCTATAAGCAGGATGAAACATTTTCCAGATTTCATTCATACCACTGTGTCATTCATCAAGAAAATCTGATGTCTATAAAGCTCAATATCAGCTGTAATTTGCTGAGTTCAAGAAAAGTTTTAACAAGATTTGTTGGAATGCTATTGGAGATTAAAATGTTTCTCATATCGGAAGAAGACTATGACCAAAATTTGGACAACATGGAGGGGTTGTTGACTTGGCATTGTTAATCGATATCACTGCAAAACACAATTACCTAAATACCGCTCTACAAGGAAAAGGAAAACACGTTTCGGAAATAATGAGCTCAATATCTGCTCCCCTGGCTAAAACGATTTGTGGAAGAACAACTTAATGGAGAAAGACTATCAACATTTTTCGTCATTTACCCTCAATTGTAGACTGGAATTTATTCCGGAGTATGATTCACCTAAATATGTTGAAAACTTCTGTTACTTAGCTCAGAATTTAGAAGACGATTCCAAGGTATATTTTCTATGGAGCTAATTTTATGGTTCACAAAAAATCCTGTCTTGGATTAGACAAAAGATAAGTGACTTCATCAATGAAGAATTTTTGTTTTGTTAACATATTGAAGATTGTATTAGGCATTACTTTACTGATATAACGCACAAGAGCACAGAAAATAAAACTGATGAAGTTGTTAAACTAATGTACCCTAATAAATACAAAAACATACTACTTAAGTGTACACTAAACAGTGAAAGCATTTTAGGGGTCAACATATCTCTGTGAGTTGGCTCTTTCCTAAATTAAAATATAAAAAAAATGAGAAAAAATATATTGGCCTACAGCCTGTGAAAAATAACATTGTGCTGGCATGTTGTATACCAGAATATAGGCCAAATTTTAAGAAGAGAATATTAATATCTCATTAATAACAACTTAATGACTAAATGCAGTACTAGTTTAACCAGATATTTGACAGTTTAATAATTTAACAATTACAGTACTATTATATTAGTAAAATATTAGTAAATATATAGTACAATATTAGTAAATAGTTTTGTTAACCCAAAGGGGCAATTTGCCCAGAAGGGCTATTAATTTCGTTTTGGTCTTTTGCGTCGTCCACTATAAAACGCCATTTCACTTTCCAAATTGTTGCCACCAAATATGAGAACCCTGCATTATATATATTTAAGGAAATTAAATAATGAACAATTTGCATGAATGTACGTATGTTTCTCCCATTGTGAAAAACACCGGTGCCTAGAAACATCAAATTTTGAATATTGTTGTCCTTCCCTCGAATATTGGCATCTGGAAGCCCAAATTTGGAATATGGAATTTGTTTTATTATTTATTTCGGATTTTGTAAAACTTTAACGAATTTTTGGTTAACAAACTCAACGATTTGAAAGCCAGCAATGGCAACACTGCACGGAAAAGACAACATTTTTATCTCCAGCACGCGAGCCTTTGTATCGGAAATTCTAAAGATATGTTTTTTTAATTAATTTGGGACATTGCTATTGAATTGAATTTCGTGGTTTATGTGCTAAGAGCATGACAATTTATAAATAAAGGTAATACACAAATCGTTAAAAAATGTCCCCCTGGGTGTAATATAAACCTGAAAATTTTCAGATTTTGTTAAAAACGTTTTTGTTCATTTTTATTCTTATTTTACTTTATTTATTATTATTCCAAAGGGGTAATTTTCCCAGAAGGACTATTAATTTCGTTTTGGCATTTTATGTTGATTCACTAAAACCGTTGTTTCATTTTTCAAATATTATCGCCGTGTATTATATTTAAAGAAATTAAATAATGAAGAATGTGCATAAATGTATGTATGTTTCTCGCATTGTGATAAAACAACGGTACCTAGAGCCATCCAGGTTTGAATATTGAACGTTTCCACCCGAATATGGGGATCTGGAAGCCCAAATTTGAAATTCGGAATTTGTTTTGTAATAGACTTCATATTTTGTAAAACTTTAACGAATTTTTGGTTAACAAACTCAAGGATTTAAAAGCGAGCAATGGCAACGTTTTACAGAAAAAAACCTTTATCTCCACCTGGCGAGAGTGTATCAGAAAATGTATCGGAAATTCTAAAGATATGCTCATTTTAAAATTATTTTGCGATATTGCTCTTGAAATTTTAAATTACGTCCAAAGGAGCGTTTTTTTAACAATTTGTGTGTTACCTTTATTTATTAAATATCATGTTCTTCGCACTTAAACCATAAATTCAGTTCGAAAGCAATATCGGAAAAAAATTTTAAAAGGAGCGTAACTTTAGAATTTCGGATACACAGTCTCATGCGCTGAAGATAAAAATGTTTTTCTGTACAACGCTCTGCCATTGCTCACTCTGAAATCCTTGAGTTTGTCAATCAAAAATTCGTTAAAGTTTTACAAAATATGAAATCGATAATAAAACAAGTTCCGTGGAAACGTACGTTATTCAAAATTTGATGGCTCTAGGTACCGTTGTTTCATGACAATGCGAGAAACATATATACATTTATGCAGATTTTGAGTTATTTAATTTCTTTAAATATAATGCAGGGCGATAATATTTGGTGGCGATAATTTGAAAAGTAAAACAGCGCTTGTATTGAATCAATGCAAAATGCCAAAATGAAATTAATAGTCCTTCCGAGCAAATTGCCACCTCTTTGGACGTTATTTAAAATCTAAAACTTTTCAGATATTTTTTTTCATTTTTTATTTCAGGTTTACGTTAAAGAAGCATAGTTTCCTAAGGCAACTTTTCTAAGGCAAATAGGCATTACAAACTTTGACACAATCTATTAAAATAATTCAGAAAATGACGTAATGATATAAATGTAATGTAAGCGATACAAAAGTACATTCTATTATTTACAAAAGAAAGCAAAAGAGTAAGACGGTTACCCTTAGAAATTTCTCCACGATCCCTTCCCTGGCGTGTATTCACCAAAACAAACATGCAAACTGAAAGAGAAGAAAAGTTCATCATGTAATGCAAAAAACTTTAAAGATCATTGATTTTCTACCAAAAGACGAAATTAATAAATATTTTATCATTAATTATTTTTTGTCCACTGGTAACGATTATTGTATCACATTTTTGGCAGCTAAACTTGTAGAGACATTAGGTTATTTCGAAGCAAGAGACATGAAAAATTAGCAACGCCTTCGCCGGGAATCGAACCACGGACCTCTCGGTTACGCGACGAGCATGCAGACCACTACACCACGAAGACATGCGAAGAAAGCGGGAGAAATACTTTATATACTCCCCCTTTTAAAGGGCGACTGGGGTTTTGGGGACAGAATCGCTAAATCCTGGTGGTGAAGAATCATCATCCACCACCTTTTTTAGTTCGGGCGCCAATTGTAGAGACATTAGATTATTTCGAAGCAAGAGACATGAAAAATTAGCAACGCCTTCGCCGGGAATCGAACCACGGATCTCTCGGTTACGCGAAGAGCATGCAGACCACTACACCACGAAGGCATGCGAAGAAAGCGGGAGAAATACCTTATAAACTTATCGCAAAATATATCTTCACTTATTGAATTAATTTTTCAACCTGCCAGATTCATAAAAGTCAGTCAATGTTAGTTAAGTACTGTGATTTGTTTCGAAATTAATAAATTATCTGAAACGTTGTCAGCATAATCTTCTCGCACTTTATTTTAAGGAGCTTCAAACCGATAAACCAATTAAAGCACTGTGCTAAATCACTGTAACTCCTCCCACAAGAAGCATTGAGTCCAATCATATAATTCTTTACATCGACATGCAAGTTTCATTGATTTTAGAATATTAGATTAAATACTGCATACTTTTCTTTTCTTGAATATTGGAGAAACTCTTTTCGTTCGCGAATAAATTTCAATAGTCCCTATGCGTCACAGGAATTTCAACAAAATTCGGGGCACTAAATCGATCTATATTGAATTGTTTTCTGGTAGGTATTTCTCTTCTATGTATCAAATATTCGGTACTGAAAGGAAAGGAATCTAACATTTCAAATTAGATATTGACTCAAATGGGGAAAATGTAAAATAAAAAAAAGGTTCCTTTATTTAGTAAAATCGAAGACGTGCTTTAATTATTTCTCCGAAATTAGGTCATACGCCATTATGTCATTCCCCTTAACTCTTTCTAGCTCAAAAAAGAAAGTGAAAACTAAGAAAAAACAAAAATAAAAATCTAATAAATACTTCTCCGAGAACGCATAAAATTTAAGAGTCGCTCGCTTTAATTTGCATTTAAATGAAAGTAAGTGTTGTCCTGTTTAAGTGCAATTATGCTGTCTTAGAACTTTGGTTAATTACGTTTAATCGATACTGAAATGGAGGCGGAGATATCTTAAACTCTTAATCAGAATATAAAACAAGTAATTTGTTTCGAGAAAGTTGAGATTTTGATGAGTTATAATTTGCTTAGATGAAACTAGTTGAAGATGTGCTGTTGTGCACATTGCGTCTACAAAGTTTTAGGAAATAAGTTCGTAAAAAGCAAAAGTTGAAGAAAATAACATTCTTAACTTCTTATCCTTCATTTATACAAACTTTATGAGTCTATACAGTACTTGGCAACTTCATATAGCTAGTTGCTTCGCTCGTTGAACTCATCTTTTGGAGGGCTGTTTAAATAATGTATCATTATAGCTTTCAGATTCTCCTCAATGCTGTTTAAATATTAACCTTTAACACAAGACTTAACTTTCTGCAAGAGAAAAAAGTCTGCATGTGTCAAACTTACGAATATGGAGAGAGAGTGAGAAGTATTACGCCTTTCTTTGCTAGGAACTGTTTAAAGAAAATGGAATTGTGTGACTGAAAATTTGCCATGCCGCACAAACAACTTAATGTATTGATTTTTTCAGGCTTAACCCGCTGTATTCTCTTCGGAAGTCCAATCATTTCATCGTTATAAAATATGGAGTTCGCCTTCTATTCCTCAAGAACATATTACTTCTGGCTTACCATTCAGAAATGTAATTAGCATAATCTTTACTAGAGTTTTCTAAACGGAAATTTTTGTCTAACTTTCACTAATCTGCAGTTTGTCTCAAGATGATACAAAAACACAAACTGGGACCACTCTAATCACAGTTTGTTAAAAAAGAAATTAAGATTAAATCTCACTTTCCAGCAAGCCTTTACGGTCTTTCTTTGCTGATATTTTGAATCTGTGACAACAGATGCTCACTGGATCAAAATATACGACTATCTGCGCAGAAATTTCCGTCCGTAAAGCAAACGATATCTTAGGGGAAGCAAATTCAGATCATATAATAATAAATGGCCTGTTTGTTAGAATTTGCTAAAAACTGATCGTAAAGCTTTCTAGATATACCAGATATTGACGAAATATACCAGAATTTTATTAACATATGCTGATATTGCGAAGATGTGCTACGTATTTTCTTTAGTTTGTAGGCTGTTACCTTCTTTGGAAGTATAAACTAAAATCAAACTGAACCTAAGCGGCTTATCGCTATGTTCACTAATCAGACAGTAAACATTAGAACGGTGTCAAAGAACTTTTTATTAAAGCTCAGTAAACTAACTAAAGGCACCTCCTGTACTCACAAAATCAGCCAGCATTTATGGAGTAACTCAAAAGATAATGTATTTGAAGACTATGTTAAGTCGTAAGTATTCGTAAGCTACACAGAATGAAAAACGGGCAATTTGGCTCAAACCTAACACCGGCGTGACAAGCCCCAATGACAAGAATAAGGCAACGCCGCAGACAGATTACTGTCGAAGATACTAAACTAGTTCGTGGCCTCCAGCAAGCAGAACACGCTCTGATTTCACAATCTGATACCTTCCCTTGTCCCTCTGCGTTTTGAAATTTGGCGTATTTGTTGAAAGCGATAATAACGAAAATGCGGTTTATTCACTTTGTTAAAATTATTTGAAACTAGAAAAGGTGTGACTTTTTTTCCGCTTCTGCACAATGGAAGGGAAAGGAAAGAAGGATGCCATATATTAAGAAGTTCACCAAGTGAATTATTCTTGGCTCAAACTTAAAAAAAAGGCGCCAAGTTATATTTTTGAATTTCTCCGTAAATTTCGCACCAAATTTTACCAAATTCAATATTTAGACAAAATTTGAGTCGTAGAAAAAATTGGTATGTTTTTTCAGAAAAAGGTCCCATTTTGTGTCAAAATACCTACAGTGTCTCACAAAAGTGATGGGACGCTTGTGCTTTATAAAAGGAAACTGTGGTAAAATAAATTAAAAAAACATGTAAAACTTTTTTGTGGGTGTGTTTCATACTTAACTTTAGTAACAATTATTACGTAACATACATTTTCTCAAAATATTAAAATATTAATTTAATAAAAATAATTGTTTAGA
>KK119746.1:373238-392370 GCA_000611955.2 Stegodyphus mimosarum | reverse complement strand
CTCTATGGGATTTAAGTCTGGAGATTGTGGTGGTGTTTTTATTATTTCAGGACAGTTATACAGCAGCCAGAGTCTAACGTTCAAAGCAGTGTGCTTGGGGTCATTGTCCTGGTAGAATTTAAAATCGTTATGAAGGTTCAATTTTCGTGCTGAAGATTTCAAATTTTCACGTTCAATATGCAAATTAATAACTAATTTTCAAATTTCAGGCAACGTTTCTTTTCGTTTAGCATTCAGGGCGGCTGCACAGAGCTAAAAAACACAAAAATTCCAAACCAAACTGGAAAGAAATAATGCAGTCGATTTTATAAATTATTGCCAATTGCTTTTGAGTAAAAATAAAAACCCCAAAAAATATTTTTAGACGATTTTTGTTGCATAGTCTAATGGTGTCCCATCACTTATGTGAGCCATTTTTTGCTCCGTTCTAAACAATTGTATTTTTATTATTAAATTAATATTTCAATATTTTGAGAAAATGTATGTTATGTAATAATTGTTACTAAATTTAAGTATGAAACACACCCACAAAAAATTTGTGCATTTTTTTTAAATTTATTTTATTACGGTTTCCTTTTGTAAAGCACAAGTGTCCCATCACTTTTGTGAGACACTGTATATTAGAAAAAAGCTGTATATAAATCTAATATATATCCTAAATCGCGCTTTCACGGCATGGAAAACGCAATTTGAATTTCATCAATCGACCTAGTAGAACAGGAGATATAGAACTATCCCCCCTTTTTTTTCTCGCAGTGTACATTACTGCTACGTTTTCCTATAGCCTTCGTTACTTAGGATTGCTACGTTGATTGGTTTGGTTTATTTGATTACGGCAAAGTGCAAGAGGGCTATATGCTTAAAGGATGAGATGTCTCCATAGAAGACTTTCTAAGGGAAATTCGTTAGTGTCTGCGTTATACATAGAAAAAACACGAAACACACAAACAGTCAGCCCGTTTTTTTTGGGGGGGAATCGACTTTACGTCAAACTATCACTGCTCATCGATTTTTCTGCGTGTCGACCTAGGTGAGATTTTGTCGGTCAATTTTATAACTTCAGTTAACAACACTGCATTACTACTATGGTACAAGATCAGTTTTTTGTTGTTGTTGTACTTGAAGGTTGTTGTTGTTGTACTTGACAAAACCAAATCTTCCCCCATCCTAAAGAAATTTTATTCTCCACCCCAGTATCGCAACTTGAATTTTGATAAGCAGAAGAATTTAACCAAAAAACAGAAAATCTGAAAGCTTTCAGATTTTATGTTTTTAATATTTTGTGGGTTACCTTTATTTATTAAATATCATATTCTTCGCACTTAAACCATAAAATTCAGTTCAAGAGCAATGTCGCAAAATAATTTTAAAATGAGCATATCTTTAGAATTTCGGATGCACAATCTCGTGCGCCGGAGATAACAATTTTTTTTTCGCGTACAGGGTTGCAATTACTCGCTTTGAAATCGTTGAGTTTGTTCATCAAAAATTCGTTAAAGTTTTACAAAGTATGAAATCGATAATAAAACGAATTCCAAAATTGGGCTTCCAAATGCGAATATTCGGGTGGATACGTACGTTATTCAAAATTGGATGGCTCTAGGTATCATCGTTCAATTACAGTGCGACAAACATATACATATATTTATGCAGATTCTTCATTATTTAATTTCTTTAAATATAATACAGGGCAGTAATATTTGGTGGCACCAGTTTGAAAAGTGAACTGACGTTTATAGTGAACCAACGCAAAATGGCAAAACGAAATTAATAGTCCTTCTGGGCTAATGCCTTTTGGGCTAAAAATCACTAAATTTCTGTCAATTTGTAAGGTTAAAAGAAATTACCCATTGAAACACCTTTTTTTGCAATTGAGATGAATTTTCTTCTTAGCGCTTAATACACTCACGTTTGTGAAAATTGCAACACCATGAAGGACTTACGCGAGTGAGCTGAAATTTTCAGGAAATGCAAAGTAGCACATGATATGCAAATGATTAGAATTGCAAATCCGTAGCGCATGCGTATGCTGAGCAGCGCCCTCTGAACGGCTGATGGATCCGAATAAATAGACGGCTGTAGCGAGGCGTGTATGGTTATCGGTGGTTATCTGCTAGTGGTAAACGTTAACTCAATCTGTACTTATGCCTCGTCGACGAAAGAGAGCGAGATTTGAACAACTTACAGAGTTTGAACGAGGGAGAATCATCGGCCTTCGTGAAGCTGGATTATCGTATCGTGCAGTAGCCTCTCGTGTGCAGCGTAACAGCAGCACAGTGATGCGCGTTTGGAAGCAGTGGACGGACGAGTGTCGGACAACTCGGAAATCCGGGAGTGGACCCCGAAATGTGACGTCAGCTCGCGATGATAGACACCTGGTCCGCATGGCGCGGACGGACCGTACAGCTTCCTCTAGACAATTGGCAGCACTGTGGTCAATAGCTACAGGTGTTTCATTGTGTGCTTCATCAATTCGTAGACGTCTGCTGCAGTGTGGACTGCGCGCACGGACTCCTTTATACAGGATCCCCCTAACGCACGACCATCGCCGCCTGCGGCTACAATGGGCCAATCAGCATAGAGACTGGCGTGCTGATTGGCAGCATGTCGTGTTTTCTGACGAATCCCGCTTTAATTTGTGGTACCATGATGGCCGCATTCGTGTCAGACGCTATGCCGGTGAACGCCACCTTCCGGAGTGCATTATCGAACGCCACAGTGGACGAACACCCGGAGTTATGGTCTGGGGCGCCATAGCATATCATAGACGATCTCAATTGCTACGAATTGTGGGCAATCTGAACAGCAACCGGTATATCCGTGAAGTTCTACAGCCCGAAGCTGTTCCCTTCCTTCAAAGCTTGCCAGGCGCTGTATTTCAACAGGACAATGCCCGCCCTCATACTGCTCGGATTGTTAAATCCTTCTTTGCAGCGCAGCAGGTACAGCTTCTTCCTTGGCCTGCGTGTTCCCCGGATATGTCGCCAATTGAACATGTGTGGGATGTCATTGGTCGGCGTCTTGCTCGTGATCCTCGTCCTGTTGCGTCTGCAGACGAACTTTGGGTACGCGTACAAACGATATGGAATGCTCTTCCTCAGTCAGACATTCAAACTTTGTTTGACTCCATGCCACGTCGTGTAGCAGCACTTATTGCGGCGCGTGGTGGCCACACAAAATACTGATTCTGATCTCTTGTTCTTGTTTGTTTGCTTTGAACATTTAATCATTTATTTGTACCACTACCACTCAACTGTGTATTAAATTGCATTCAATTATGACGATTCCTTCTTGGTGTTGCAATTTTCACAAACGTGAGTGTAGAAGTCTGAAATTCGAAGTGCATAGAAAAAAAGGTAAACATTGAACACTACGATATTTATTAAAGACACATCATGTAATGCAACTACAATTTAACAAAAATTACTCACCACTGCTTGCGGGATCTTAGTCATTCATATTTAAACATCTACAAATCGAGGAAATTTTCAAAATCTAACCAAACAACTTCGGCTACCGCGGCTTCTAATCCTACACACAGTGGCAAAAATACTCAGATCGACACACAGGTAAACATTTCAGGAAATAAAATCTAAATTCATTCACAATTTTAAATTTAATTTGCATTCTGGTGATGCCTGATGAAATAAGCAGACGATACAAGAAAGAAATAACATAAAAATAATGTGTTTGCTACACTAAATCTTGCAGGTTTATAAAATGCAGCTTCTGAGATTTCGGAGTTTGACAAAGCCAGCCAACACAACCTCTGTTAACCGGTTCTCAATAAGAAATTATATTGCCAAAAATTAACTGAAGCCCGACAGAGAAAATTTAATTTCATAACCAAAATCAGTGTTCAAAATACATAAGAATTATTAAAACTGTTTTCTATAACGCAAGCATTATTGTTCAGTGTAAGCAGATGCCTGTTTTTTAAACGTGCCACAAAAAATGAGTTGGAATCCTTTAGTTGATTTGACCATATGTTTTCTTCGTAACTGTGACATAGATTAAGGAAGAATTTAAAAATGGAGGGACGGCGAACAAAAATTTATCTTAGTAGGCAGATTTCCTTTAAACAGTTTTAATATTTAATGATTTTAAGTGAAGTTTAAATAATTTTAAGTTAAGCACCTAGGATAGACAAGTAGTTTAACAAAACCATTCAGAGAAATTCAATATACGGAACATGTATTTAAAATGGCAGTGAAGTGGTAGGGTTTAAAACGGCAGTCAAATCGCAGGAGAAAAAATTCCTGTGATATTATTTTACTTCAAATTAATGTCATGTTGAGTACAGTGCACTAAGGTAAAACTTAATTAATGAGGACATAGCTAAATCATTTGAGCACAGGTCTTGAACAAAGAACCTCTATGTAAAGAAGGAAAGGCTACATAGACGTAATGTAAACCACTTTGTCTGCAACGCCGCTACAAAGAAAAGGGAACATTCGCCAAGGGATTTGGCGACGGAATCTGTTGGCGAGAATTTTCCCTCTGTGATATGCCGGTTCTTTGGTACCTAGCCGACATTTTTCCCCTCCGCGACGTGTATAGGAAATTGAGGAACACGGGTTAAGATGATTCGTTCTTTGACTTGTCGCGATAATTTAAACTCGGAAATGATGAAATATTAAGTGAAGTTTCACTTTCACTGGCTGTTGAACTTCCATTGTCCATATCGCTATTTGAAACCAAAGAACCTATTCTTTGCTTAACTCTTGCTAAACGTAACGTCGAACCTGTCCAAACCAACTTCGATATTCAGCTTCGAGCTTTGGCGCTTTTTGGCTACAGATATTTCACGCATGCGCAGTTGTTTCCCTTTTCGTTCGAAGGGAGCCACTTTTGCTTATGCGAAGTTTTCCTTTATGCGAAGTTAACAGTACATACTCTTTGTCTTGAAACAGATGTTTCCCTCAAATAGTAATAGTTTTTGTTTTGTCAAGCAAGAAATCCGAGATCTTAAAACAATAAGCACTTCGATAAACTTTCCTTTCAGGTATTTAATAAATATAGGATGAGATAATCTAATAACAAAAGAAGTGGGAGAAACTTCGTATTATTTCCCATTTATATTCCTGTATTATTTTATTATTTAATCATTTTGCATTCTTTATTGTTTAGGTGCTTTTAGAAATAAATTTAAAAACAGATATAATGTATTTTGCATATAGAAATCGTCAATCTCGATTAACTGGCGAAGAGTTAAGCAGGTTGAAGATTATATCGTTTAAAAAAATCTGACGTGGACTTCGCATGACTTCCTTGTACAGCCTATTAAATTATAAACGTGTTTTACTGCACTTCATTTAAACTTATTTCCTCGAATTGTTCTATCCAATCCCTCAAAACAAGTTGAAAATGACACACAAAACTGAAAAATCTGAAGTTAAATACCCTGGTAAATGTTTGTGGCACTGGAGTCAAACTTCTAGTATTCTCCTTTTACTATACTTTACATTGAAATTGTTTGAAATCCGCTTTTAATAATAGATGATTATTACAAAAAATTTATTGCTTGAAATAGAAATTCTTAAAATTATTGTCGAAAGCTACCGTTCGTGAACTTTACGACCCAATAGATTCATTGAATTTAAAAGAAAATGTCGCTGCTCTGAACATTTTGTGGAAGGCATTCGCTTATGTATGTAACTATGGGGACGGAAACTGCCATGAAGATTTCAGAATAGAAGACGGCAGAATTCGGTCGCTAAGCCTAGTTTATATAAAACTGTAAAAATAAATCATAATTTTAAAATGTCAAGTAATTCTTTCCTTGAGTTTAATTCCTCTAGTTATTAATGTTAGCACGTATTTTTCCATATTCGCATTCTGAAAGTTCAGAAAATCAATAACGTTTTTCAGAATTCAGCAGTATTTAATTAATTTTACAGTACAGTACATAAGACGTAACTCAGATGACGTAACGCAAGAATTTAAACCTGAATTTGTAAGAAAAGTATGAGAAAAGAGATTCTTTATAATGGGTGACCAACTTTCGTAAATACAGTTCTCACCTAGAAGCTCTCACTGAACTGTTAAATCATTTTCATTTACATTTACTTCAATGTTTGATTCAAAGACTTTTCACTAGCTACTCCATTTTTATTATTATCGCGTTGTTAAGAGTTAAAAAAAGTCTTTTTTATAACAAACAACGTAGAACTTTTTAACACTTTCTTTCATCCTAATATGGTTAATCCGATATTTAATGTTCTTTCCTATAGGCGAAAAATATTCTTTTAAAAGTAATCGAATAAAGAACATTAAATGAAAAAGTAACAAAAACAACCTAGGAAAAGTAAAGCTGCTTTCCAAAAGGGTATCTATACCACAGCGCTTTGAAAGAGAGAGAGAAGAAACATTTGTTCGCATTTAGCAAACGCATGCTGTTACCTCTTATTTAAAAAGATGACGAAAAGAACGTAATGTTTAATAAATATGTCATAGTCTTAAAATAAAGAAACAGAAATATACGCTTCCCGACATAGAAAATGTAACACCATGAAGATTCGGCTGTATAAATATCCAAATTTCGGGGAATACATAGTGGAAAACGTCATGCAGACGATGTAAGATGCAAGTTGGTCACGTGATTATACCGCGAGATAAAAGGGACGGAAACGCGTGACCTCCAAATCTTTATTTTTCATAGCTTGTCTCTGTGACACCTTCATTGATATTTTTACCTCCAGGAAGCCATATTTAAAGACAACTGGCAAAAAGCCTGCAAATCCACGCAGCCTAGGCCAGTATAATAGCGGTAAGTGGAATGAACCTCCAAATTGGACTCTGATTATATTTTGAACTGTTTATGTATCTATGTATATATTTTAATTTAATCAAGAACCTACCTTCGTCATGCATACGATGTAAGATGCAAGTTGGTCACGTGATTATACCGCGATTATAATGAAATTGTAAAATCTCTACTCCACGATGACTTACCTGTTCAGTGGCAATGTAGTCACTCTCTTTAAAAGATCACATCTCGTCCCTAGGCCACCTTAAAATGTATTTTTTTACTTTTAGGACCTCTTATCTGACGACAACTGGCAAAATTCCTGCAAAATCACGCAGGCTATAGTCCAGTATATAGAGGGAAATGGAATGGAAATGGAGGAAACGGCGAGTACTTGTATTTGTCGAAACTGGTGACGTCGTGCTTATGCCAGTGATCGTCTGGACTTGTATTAAAACAAACTCGAGAAACTGGCGATCATCTTGACTTGATGAAAAATTTCCTTTGTACCCACAGTACTTGTCCATACATTGTTATTTTTTCGACGATTGCTTATGTATACATAAAGCCAACGGCGTAGAGCTCTCCCAAATTCATGTAAAAGCCAATTGGTTGCATACCTGTTTCAAAGGCACGGTCAACGGAGAACAAATAAGCGTTAGTCACTCTCTGCTGCTTTCTAAATGCAGAATTTCGAGACGTTCAAAGTTCCAGAAGACACGTGTTAATGAAGAACGATAACACCATAGACCAGTAATTCTCAACCTTTTTTTTCGTCGCGGCGCACATTTAACGATTTCAAAATTTGGCGTCACACAAAGAAAAGTTTAAAAGTTGTTTACTGACCTGTAATACACTGTATAAAATAGTTTATGATAATAATTTTGAATGTAAAATAAAATAATATGTACTACAAAAGCAGCAGTACGTTTATTAAAGGATTAGTTACAAGTTAGTTAATAATACGAATACTTTTAATGAGGAATTTCAGCTTGATGCTTTTTGATAATTTCATTTACATTCCGTCGTAAAACTGACAATGCTACTCTCATATCGTATTCTACATTTAACAGTCTCGATCTTTTATTCGTTTTTATGTTGGTTAATACTGAAAATCCGAATTCACACAAATAAGATGCGGAAAATTGTAATAATATTTTTAAAGCATTTCTGGCCGTCATGGGATAATCGCATCTAATGTTAATCCAGATTGAATTAATTGATTCTTCCAAATATTTTAAAATTAAATCTCGACTATTAGAAAGTTCAATTCGTTCTTCCTCTTCGTACAAAGTTAATTCAAATACAGAAGTATTTGTTATCACAAATGGATTACGAACCCCCATCAAATGTTTTTATATCTAAATTTCGGAAATAATGAATAATTCTCTCCTCTAATGTTGTCAAATGGTCAATACCAATTTTATGAATAATTTTATTAAAATCCTTTAGGACTGAATTTTTTTCAAATTGTCTTCCTGAGCTTTATTCTTCCGTAAAGTTATTTGTCTTTGGAATCCCACCTGTTTATCTGTTGAGCCTAATATATTTTCTTTCGGCTCGCATACTTGAATTTATGTTATTAAAAATAACAGAAATGTCTGATAAGTAAGCTAGTCTCCCATCTGCACCAATTAAAACTTTTCAATTTAAATTGTATACTGAACATGCGCGAAAATGCTCCGAAATGTGCTCTCCTCCAGGACACCAAAATCGGCTTGGGTACCACAATTAGCGAGCTTATTAATGTCTTAAAAACCAAATTTCGCCAATTCTCATGTACTGTAGACTAGGATTAAACCCATTATAATTTTTACTATATACGTTTCTAAAATTTGGTGGCACTCTTTAGGAATTTGGCGGCACATAAAAGTGCCGCGGCACTGGTTGAGAATCACTGCCATAGACAATTCCGGCAAATAGACGATTTTACAAGGAGTTAGATTGTAGACTTACGTAGGGCTTACGTTGGTCTTACCGTTGGTTCGCTGCTGAAACGTTCGTAGATGTATGCACTCTGCACAGAATAAGGTCTAGATGGATCAATGAAGGAAGTGTAAATAGTCGCCAAAGACCAGGTACTACACGTACTACAGAACGCGCAGATCGACGTATACGAAGAGAAGCGATGGTGGATTACTACAGACTACTACAGTATCAGTAGACTACTACAGAGATTTTGCGGAATGTGCAGCGAGCTTTGAATGCTCCAGTATCTGAGAGAATAGTTTTCCGGCTCTTGGCTAAAAGCTCCGTCCTTTTCGAAGACAAATGTTGATGACATCTTGCGAACCTTTGCATTAACCTTCATGGCACGCCATCCTGGAGCAATTTTCCGCCAGGATATCGATAAACCTCATACGGCTAACATATCTCTGGACTGTTCCCGAGGTGTTGATAGTCTTTCTTAGCCAGCAAGGTCGCCACATCTTTTGCAAATCGAACATGTATGGGATATATTAGACCACCAGATTCGGGCACCCCAAAAATGTCACAGATTAAATAATTTAGAAATTCTTGACAAAATATATCGCATGCTGAGATTAGGAATCTTTATCACTCCTTACCTGAACATTTACAAGCATGCATATCCTCACAGAGGACACAGTCGCCAAATCCTGGTGGTAACGAATGATTATCCGTCACCTTTTAGTTCGAGAGCCACTGTAGAATCATTAGGTTATTTTGAAGCGTTAGTGAAAGCAGAAGACGTGAAAAATATGCAGTGCCCTAGCCGGAACTCGAACCTGGACCTCTCGAATGCGCACCGAGTGTGCTACTGTTACACACAAAAAACAAATCTCTTCAGAAGTCATTTTAAATCGGTTTCATAATTTTTGGGGGATAAACACTCCTTTATTCTGTCCTTACCTACAGATGTCACGCAAAAACATTGTTAAATTTCATTTAATAAAAGTCAAACTGAATATTTTCGTTGAAATATGATACCCGAAATTTTTCGCAATTACCATACTTCGTTTTTACTTCGTACGAGGAAGTAAAAATACCTCTTGACAATCTCTCCAAAAACGGCAAGAAGAATGAAATTTTTTGAACAAGGTAGTAGCCCTTTTCACTCTATACCAATGGTTGATCTAAATTGTAAAATTTTGTTCCGCTATTATCAAAATACGTAACGGGACATTGTCCTTCCGCAATTTTTTACTATAAATATAGATTTAACAATACTCATCGTTGTGTCTATAGAGATACTGGATCCTTTAAAAATTTCCCTTTTTAAGCATATTATCTTCTTAAAATTTGAAAAATTATGAACCTTCTTTCTGCATTGGTAAAAGATATTTGTAAAATATGAAAATATGAAGCTTGTAAAATATGAAAATGTTGTTTTTGTTGTTGTGAATAATTCCATTTGTCTGAACTCAAGAGAAGAAGCACACAAAATTCACCGTGGCAAGAACAAGATTATGCCTGCTGTTGGCAAGAGCTTTAGGCACCATATAAGTGACAAAACAATGTTGCCCAGTTTCATTCCAATTTTCAGATACAGTATCCCACTTCCCCTACCACGAAACCACGCAAGAGAACTTTCGGCTCGCTATATATGTCCCCTGCCGTGAAAACACTACACAGCCTTCTCTTAGATTCAAACGCAGGCCCTTCAGTACAATAGTCAGAGTTACTAACCACTATCCCATTTGGGCGGCCACGCTGAAAATAACAGTAGCATATTTAATTCTTCCTTAAAATTTCATTATTTTATTTATAAACTCAAGCACATTAACTTTATTTTATGAGCATAATGGTTTAATTAAGACATTTTGATCATTCGTATGACAAATTTTATGAACGTTTGATCTAATTTTACCGACTCCATGAACTGTGGCCTACATGAAATTTATCCGTAATGCAATCGTATATTGTTTTTAGTTTTTTTATTCCGGTTTTCCTCTCAATATATTTAAAAATTTATACTTTTAAATTATGTATCGTAATATGGAAAGTTTGTTATTAGTCCAAAGGGGCAGTTTACCCAGAAGGACTATTAATTTCGTTTCGGCATTTTGCGTTGATTCACTACAAGAGTTGTTTCACTTTTCAAACTATTGCCACCAAATATTATCGCCCTGTATAATATTTAAAGAAATTAAATAATGAAGAATCTGCATAAGTGTAGCTATGTTTCTCGCATTGTGGTAAAACAATGATACCTACAGCCATCCAATTTTGAATAACGTAATCCTCCTTTAAGTATGGGCATCTGGAAGGTCAAATTTGGAATTTGTTTTATTATCGATTTCATATTTTGTAACACTTTAACGAATTTTTGATTAAGGAACTCAACGATTTCAAAGCGAGCAATGGCAACACTGTACAGAAAAAAATATTTTATCTCCAGCGCGCAAGACTGCGTATCGGAAATTTTTAAGATAGGCTCATTTTAAAATTATTTTGCGATATTGCTCTTGAACTGAATTTTGTGGTTTAATTGCGAAAAACATGCTATTTAATAAATAAAGGTAACACAAAAAATGTTAAAAAAACGCCCCTTTGGACGTAATTTAAAATCTGAAACCTTTCAGGTTTTCTTTTAATTAAAACAAATCTAGTTAATATTGAATCTGGGACAATAACTGTTAACTACTGCGAAAGACCAAGTGACGTCAATCATCGTCAACATAACTGAATTGTACTGCAAAAAAAGTATAAAACTATCTTATAAAGCTCGGATGCACATATTTAATATTGATATCACAAAAAATTATTAAATATTGTCAACATATGTATGGAAACAAAATCTGTTTCCAAAAATGAGAGAAATCACACTTTGAGAGATTTTCTACTGTAATTTCTATTTATTATTGTATTTCTATTATTGTATTTTCTATTTTCTATTGTCTTCCAGATGACACGGTTCGAGTAAGGTCTTTATATCGGCTCAATTTTATACTATACAAATCGCATAATCTCAGTTATATCAGATGGAAACTTTTCATTGGTACTACAAGTTAGTTCAATAAATAAGCTTCTAAAAAGGAAACATATTTGTTATTCCTTTAGCAAAAAGGGTATCCATTTATTTTCAGAACTCTTTAAAACTATCAAAAGTATTTATGACACCTACGTCATTCAAACGCTTTTAGAATATGACAGAAAGTTAATGTTCGTTGTCCATAGCACTTCCGTGTTTTCGTTTTTCTTCGTATAGGATATTCTCCAACTATTCTTCTACTTTCAAACTCAGGCTTCTAAATTGACATTGATATACCCTAAGAAAATTCTTCTGAGAAACTTCAGGATAAAAGTATCTTTGTTGACCAGGAAAAGTATTAAACTTGCTCTCCTTTACAAAAGATGATTGCGGATTTCTTACCTTCGAGGGAAACTCCCATGAGACTGTGCATTTTACTTTTATTTTATGACAAAATTTCTTCCCGTCCTGACAGCTTGATCAGTTACGGTTAGAAACAATAATAATTTTCTACCATAAATATGAAGTAGGTCATATGTAGCAGCCATTGGTCTTGCATTCTTACGTAATGGAATTTTAATATTACTAGATAAAAAAATAAAAACGCAACTTATTGTTTAGTACTAAATTGCAGTAATTAAAAATTAGAATGCTTTAAAATGCCTAAAAGTATAAAGCAGTCAGGTTACTTATCAATTAAACAGATGCCACCTCGCAATTGAGTTGTATTCAAAACCATCTTATACAGCTCAAGTTAACAACAACAAAAAAGGAAAAAAATCTGATAAGGGCACCACATGACCACCTTATACAGACTATTAAATTATACACCTTTTTGCTGCATTTCATTTAAACTTATTTCCGCTAATTCCATTATATATACATTTCTCATTCAATTTCAGTTCTCACTTCGTGGCAAGGCAAAAAAAAATTACATAAAACTCGAATCATCTTCATTAAAAATTGCAAAATACCAAATACAGTTAAAACTGTTAAAAAAAAATTTTTGCAATTAAAATTAAAATTCCTATGCAAAAACAAACAATTCGGCGAGGGACAAGAAGGCAGATTTTTCGGTACACAAAACTGAAAGTTTGCATTTGATGCCACTCGACAAAAAGACAGTGAAGGAGCAGAAACTGACTTTGTTCACTGTTCTACTAAGAATTTTCAAATATAAACAAATGGCGGTTTCGTTATGCTTAGTGTCACTTAAGTAGTTTTTAAATTATTGATAATTCTACAACTATTGGCATGTAGATCAACTATGCTTCAACTGACACAGATCATCAACCAAGGCTCTTCCCAACAGATTTCAGCTCGAATCATGCGCAGAGGATAGGAATGCACAGTCGGGTGCCTGTGAAAAAACCACTTATTTCTGCCTGACATGCAAAATTTCCTTTGCAGTGGCGTCAAAAAAAAAGAAACCACTGGACATATGGGGATTGGAAACAGGTCATGTGGTAGGATGAATCACGATACATCTTATTTTGCACTGATGGAAGACGTCGAATTTGGCGAGAACCCCGTGAAGCCATGAATCCATCTTGCTTTACTCGTACTGTGCAAATGCGTGGTGGGATTACCATGAGATGGGTTTTGTTCTGCTAGGAATGGAAATATTGCCCTGGTGTTCCTCAAGGGTAAACAAAAGCCATGGGCTACCTAGATATACTGGCAGATCAAGTACACCCTGAAATGTTGCATTTTTACTATGATGCTGACGGATACTTCATGGACGATAATGGAACTATACATCGTGCCAGAAGTGTTCAAAATTGGCTCGCTGAACATCAGTCTGACTTCCAACACCTTCCTGGGCCATCGCATAGCCCGTATCTTAACCACATAGAAAATGTGGGGGATATGGTGGAAAGACGCATCCGACACCATCTCTTCTTCCACCTAATTACCAGAAGCATGTAGACTCGATGTCCAAAGGAGTCAGAGCAGTTATCTGTGCAAAAGGTCGTCAGATAAAATATTGATCTCGGATTTCTAATTCATTGGTCAGTGTGTGTAATGGCGACGCTGTATATGATGAGAATACGTAATTCTTAAGAATCAGACAGATTGAATCATAAATAATAATAAACAAAGAGCATGTTCAACGAACCATTTATCCAGGAACATCAAAAAGCCAACAGATTCACATATAAACAAAACATGACGTCACAGTTTGAACATGCAATAAAATACTACTGCCATTTGCTCGCAAGTTTAGCATATAAAATTATATATTTAACACCCCCCCCCCCGCCTCACGCATCCTTAAGCGAATCCATCAGTTTTATTTTACCACACCTCAAGATTATAAAGTCTTTCAACTGGTCTTCAGAAAATCCCTCCTTCAATTGAATCTTACACTATCTAATTCTATCATTTTTTGGAGGTAGTAATTATTTGAAAATACCTAACTTCCATTTACAAATGTTTTACATTATCTTCTTGTATATCATTAATTTTAAACATGGAAGAAGTTTTAGCCTTTGAAAGCAACTGATCTTAATTCTAGCAAATATTTTTTTATAAAAAATGCCTTTCAGGTGGGTACGTGGTTAGTGAGTCTGACTGCGGTACCGAAGTCAAAAAAGGATCGGGCCCGAGTTCGAATCCTGGATATGAAAGGGACTGTAAAATATCTGTCCCTTCATAGGAGGCAACGGTTAGTCACTTATTAGGTGCCTCCATAATAAAGTGGTCACAGCTTCTGGCCTTAGTAGTGGCCGACGTCTATATTGGCTAGTGCCCGCCACTAGAAAAAAAAAGAAAATTATTGTTCATAAAACTTTTTCCGAAAACTCTTGTAACAGTCTATGTTTCCGTCTCTTAATTAATTGAAATCTTGTGAGTACCATTTTAGATTCAGGAGAAGATAAAGCAGTTGATCCAGGTCGAGATAGAAAATGATAGCATGAAAGAGGATTTGGTTCATTTGGTTCACTGCACATATCAGTTAACGGCTTAGAATATTTAACTTCATATTAAACAATATGATGATCTTCATAAGATAATAAAGTTTTACCTAAAATAGGCTTTAAATGAATTAACGCTTTCAATATTAACGCTTTAAAGCACATAAACACCTTAAATTTAATGGATATTTCTGTAAACTTAATAGGATAGATCAATAATGTGTATATGAAATAACTATTATATGACAACTATATGCTATATGACATAGGATAAGAGGCGTCACCTCAAACTCTATTGGCTTTCTACTCCCTTCGTGTCTTCGACAACTACATTAAAATCGGCGTTCTTTGCATCATAAAGTCGGGTGCAGAAAACCACAGCTACAACCACGACGAAATTCAGGACGATAGCCACATGAGATAGGGCGGAAGAACAATACGTAGCTCTGGCTTCTATTTAGGCATTACATACCAGTTGCACTTCTCTTCCTTTTGAGAGCTGTGCAGACACAAGGGGGGAAGGCAAGTTTCCCAACGCATCTCTTAAGCTACCCTTTCGTCAATTATTGTTGGATTTAACCCAAACAGTTTCCTATGCAGATATAATGGTATTTTAAATTTAAAATCATTCAATTCTAAAAACATATACTCATTTTGTCACAGCTTAATAATCCGATAACCCAAAGCGTCATACATTTATTTTTTCACAGCTTAATCCGATAGTGCTTTTAAATTGTATATGAATCTAAATACTTATGATGTTAGTTTTGAAAGTTATCTCTAAGGTTTTCGATCTCAACACATGTTATAAAATTTAGTATTTCTAGTAACTTGAGTCACAATTCTCTCTTAGACAACATAATTTGAATGTCTTTCATTATAGTCTGTACCGCTGTGTTATTTCATTTTCGGCTAATATGTTTCATTTTGGTCCATCTACGGTGTTAGATGGAACCACATTTGATTATTGGCAAGTTTACACATTGTAACACCAAGCGCCATTTTGTCTCCAAAGCAAAAACAAAAAAAGTTATCTAATGCTACGTACTTTGTAACCTGAATTTCTGATATACGAAATTTTTCTATCGTCGTACTGAGTTTTTTATTCGGTGAAGCTAGGGACATCTATAAACAGATCTTTGCCAGAGAAAAATGCCCACGTATTGTAATTATCGATCGAGTACCTGGAATTGTTAGGCTGAGTTCTAATCTTGGTAAACATCATTTTTGCGGGGAGCCACTCTGCTCTTGGAAATTACTAAATCTTCTCTGAAACATTCCGAACTTCCATATTTCACATACACAGCAGCCCCGTGAATACTTTATAGTGAATCATAAAATCAGTGTATTTTCAATATAAGAGATGATTCTCACATTCTGCAAATTATGTTAGCTGTATATATCATTTATTCCATTTGTCTTTAATTCTTCTCAGTCGATGCCTTTAAGCCAGTCTTTTAGCCTTACCTCTGCAGATGTTATTATTCGCGATTTCGTTTTTCTGCCTTAGGTTTCTAGAAGCCGCCAAGCTGGTATAGTGGTTTGCGTCGCTGACTGCTGTGCCGAAGGTCCCGGGTTCGAGTCTAGGAGAAGGCACGGATGTTTGTAAATGTATAGTATCGGAGCGGCACAGCGCCACTCTAAATATGCGGCGAGCCGACAGTCCACTCGTGTGGTTTGTTGGAAGAGGAGAGAATTAGGAGACCCTCGGACCCATCCCTGCCCGGGGTGCTTTCCATCAGCATTGGGGGTGCGACTGAGCAAAATCGCACTGTCACCTGTAAGGTTCTCAAGGCTGTTGCCAACGGCAGGCGTATCATGAGCGTTCCTTTGCCAGGAGGACATCCGTGGGTTTGGGCTGATGTTGCTGTCAGGCAGCTGAGCATAAGTAACAACAACAGCAGATTTCTAGAATATTTGGAAATCTATTTCAAAATTTGTTGCATTCTTCCTTGTTTTACAACAGTTTTATGTCGGTATTCTTAACTTTGGATAATTTCACTAGCGATATTCAATTTCGGAACGTTTTTCGGTTCATTCATTACCTGAACTAAGTGCTCATATAAATTCTGAATTAGTTAGATCGTTTCCTTTCCTGCAATATCATTTACTAAACTCGTTTCGACTTTAGTCAGCAATTTAATAGTTAAATGCAATACAACAAATCATTTTTTTAGATATTCACAGTTCAGTTAGTAATGATTCTGGGTAATCGGAACTGTAAAGAAAAATGTATAATGCTTCTTAAATCAGAGTTATTCATAAATAATAATAAAAAGAAAGAGTTTCGACTCCAAAACCCAACTAACTGTCATATTAACAAAAAGGGTGCAACAGCTTGAATACGTAATAAAACACAACTGCCTATTTTTACAAAGCTTAGGGTACAGAATCATGCTCATATTTAAAAATACGCACAAAAATTCCAGCACCACTTAGAAAACCAGTAGCAAATTAATTAAATGTGCGCAATATTTGCAGCTTTTTCCAGATTTTGAATACAGTAGCTTGAATATTCGGCCGTATGGAATTTCCGCAATGTCGCTTTAATTTGTCCTTCCCTTTGCAAGCCGGTTCTTTTCAGAAAATCCTTCACAAGAGCACTTCTATTTCTAGTGGACTACCCCTAAGTGTTCACTTAATATTAAAAGTTTCAAATCGAATATAATGAACATGCTTGAAACAAGTTTCTTAAAATCCACCGTTCCTGGTCAAGTAGTTATGATTATTAAATAATAGTAATCGGTTACTGAATTTAATATCGAGTAATTATTCGATATTAAATTTAATAATCGATTCTCCTCAAAATGACTGTTTTAGAACAGGTAGTCCTTAAACTCTTCGTCATATTATAAAAGAAGAGGAAAGGAAAAGATTTTGAAAGCAAATCCAAAGCTCTATAATTGAGTTGGTTAATCTATTTTAAAGGCGCTTTTGTAAAAGTTTTAAGAAGCATGTTTTATAAGGATCTTTCATTACGTTAAAGTTTAGCTTTAAGCATTAGTACACCATTTCATTCTTTCCAGTTCATCGAGATTTAAGTACGAATTTTAATTGAAAAACTAAGAACAAATATTACAATTGAGCTGGAACTAATAAAGAATTTCGTGAGGCAAAACACAAGAATATAACTATTTTGCATAATTTTTTTTGAAAACATAATGATTTCTTTTGAAGTTTGACTAATTGTTCCTACTGATATGAATACAAAGCCAGCTCAACTCCTAAATTTCACTTCTTTCCTACTCAAGTGATATAGCGAGTTTAGGGAATAAAGAGTTTCTCTTTTTTTCTCTCTTTAACTTTTCATA
Organism: Stegodyphus mimosarum; assembly: GCA_000611955.2. NCBI lineage: Eukaryota > Metazoa > Arthropoda > Arachnida > Araneae > Eresidae > Stegodyphus > Stegodyphus mimosarum. Next base: position 374,460 of record KK119746.1, on the reverse strand, counting down.
TTCTTCCAAAGAGTCTACCTCAGAGCCTTTTTGTTCGTTAGGTCTGCTCATGGGATAAATCCGAAAAACTGGAAAGTACTAATTGTTAATTAGCGGATGCCAGTTAACTCGGAGTTATTTCTCCAGATATTACTCGGGCTATCCAAGTAATAAGTCGTTTCAAGTTTACTTTACAAGGTTAGCTTATTATCTCAAAAACTGCTGCAACAATTCCACTATCCGCTGAAAATTACTCTTAAGAACCGGGAAGGAAATGAAACGTGCGTTAACTGTAATCCCATCATTATATTTAAACTTTTCTCGACATCCAATTTTCAGTTTCTGAAATATGGTTAACTCTCTAGAGAGATTCCAACCGATTCAAAAGTTTGCGAAATCTGTGTGTTAACATCGCGTTTGAAATAGCTAAAGGTGCTCTCATTAAGGCGATTAGCTTAAGCATCTCGGCAAACGTCGTGTGGCTGTGAATCCTAATTGATGAAGTTGTTCTACACTAATATATTAAACTCAAATCGGTTGGAACTCACTTTGTCAGTGTTCTTACTTCCGTAGAGTTGCTACAGTCGGGATCAAACTTGCAATATATTTCTGTCATGCGCCTCCCTCTTCTAATTATCCGTGAAATGAAATGAAGGTTCCATGAAATGAAATGAAGATTAAATTCAATTCTTGTGAGTACTACAGAAGTCAGTTGGTAAATTTATCTTTGTTACTTCAAGATGAATCTGCAAATTACTTTAGTTTCGTGCTGTTTCTGAAACGTCTGCCGTCAAGAATTAATTATTCAGTAACGTTTTACGTATTGCTTCTCGTGATATAAGGGACCAAAATAAAAACTCATTTGTCCGAGCTTCTGCTTTAGAATTTAACACTCCGTTGCTCTCATTTTATAGGAAGTATTGTATTCGCGAAACATTTCGGGTTGCATATTTCAACGAAAATATCACAGCTCTCGCGTCGATCTGAATGATTTTTTTCCATGGCAGCTGTACGTATGGACAGAATAAAGGACTATATTTTTCCAGAACGGACTGTAAAATGGATTGTAAATGAATTCAGAAGGGTTTTTTTCGTGACGTCTCTACGTACGTATGTGCATGTATTTCGCATAATTCAGAAACTCTGAATTTGTATACGTTATACTTTGAATCTGTATATAGAACTGCAAGAACAGGTAGTTGTGCGCCTCCCATTTTGTTTTTAATATCGGCCGCACCAAACG
>KK119746.1:347035-368219 GCA_000611955.2 Stegodyphus mimosarum | reverse complement strand
ATAGACAAGATACAAGATATATATATATAGATGAACAAGAGACCTTTTAGTCAATAATTTTGCGCTTTAAGCTGCAGAATTAAGATTAAAGCCAAGTTAAGGGAGTAAAATTCTAAAAGCAATGGCTTAAAAGTCAATGATAGACATGTTCCTAGCAAAAAAAGAAAAATTCTAAAGGCAATCGCCTAAAAGTAAATTTCATACTCACTTACTGAGGTATAAATAATTTAAACAAATTAATTACTCAAAACAATAACAAAAAAAACTAAAAACTAAATGCTGGTATTTAAGAAAATCAACATTTAAAAAAATGTAACACGTAAAAAAACATTTAAAGCACAATCATAATTAAAATTTAAAAACCAGAAAAAATACAAAAAATGGCAGTAAATGGCAATTTAGCCTATGTCGAGCTTTTTGTGGACTTGTCAAGGGAAAAGCACTTTAGCTCATACATAGATAAACTCCATTACGCGTTTCGTCAAACGACAATAATTGAGACAAAGGCGAACAAAATTTTTAACAGATAAAAATAGATAATAATCTACATAATACCGTAGGTCTCAATTCTTATTGTTTCTTTTCCCGACGCGCCTGCCATAAAATTTTAAAACAAATAAAAGCACTGCAGAGTAACCTTTAAAAAACTTGGTAAAGCTAATGTACAAATAAAAAAGGAAGCCAGTTAGGCATGAGTTAAAAAAATAAATAATTTTAAGGGAGATCCCAACGAGCTAGAAAATTTAGACTTAGTTAACCAAAAAGCAAAATAAAACACAACAAGATACAAGGGTCATGTTAAGACCTATTGCAAAACAAAGCAAAAGAAATTGAACATACCTGTACCCAAGGCAGCAGCTTAAAATTTAAAAGCGAAAAAAATTGAAAAGTATTTGCTAGAATTAGAATTCTAAAAAAGGGAGCAACCAGAAAATAATTTGAAAATCACCAATAAGCTGTAATTTAAACGTGGTGGTTAAAACGTCATTACGTGAACCAATGAGGCGCCGCGGCCAGTGCGGACATGTGGACAGAAAGGGGGGGGGGACATCTGGACAGAAAAGTGCAAAATAGGAAGACATTTAGAAAGAAATCCTGAAAGACGTCTTATAAACTCGAATACTAACATCTCTAAGAACGTTGCTTCAAATAAAATTTTTAATCAGATTACCATAATTGAAAAAGTATGCACAAAATCTGAACAACAGGAATTAATTCTTTTTATTATTAAAATTTTACAAGAAAATTAAATTCCGATTAACTTGTCTACTTAAAAAACTGGAGTAGTAAGTACCCTATAAATTTTCTCAAAGTATTGAATTTTGCATCTGAGAAAGGATTTTAGAGTATTTTTTCAAATATGTATTACTGTACATTTTTTTTATTATTCTTTTATTACCAGATTTACTCTATCGTGAGTTGTCATGATGAGCCCAAGGGTGTGAACATTTTATTCTTTTCTAACATTTGTTTCGTTTTTTCCTTTTCTTACTTGCATTACTTTAATGCTTTCCAAGTCTAAAAATAAAAATTCCCTACTGTAAATTCACCTTTTGAAAGATTTCAAAATTTCCGTCACTAATAGCACCAAACGGTAAGCCATTAGCGTCTACTATTTCCTTTTGAATTACCGTCCTTTATTCATTTGTTCTTCCAATAGTAAGTTAAAAAGATTTCATTCTCTGTTAATTGTATGTTTTGTAAATTATTACGTTTTAATTTGAATTTTAATATTAGTAAATAGTATATATTTTACTTTTGTTTTATCATGCATTGAATTTATTTCATTTATTTTTTTATATTTTTATTTCATATGAAAGGAGGACTGCTGTGTCGCGGAGGCATTCAGAATTTTGTGATGAACTAGTATTTTAAATGAATAATTTATGATGGTTCATCGGCTAATTTTGGATAAACAGAAACACAGTGGTTTCCCTGGGACAAGGGATTCAATTGCGTCTGATCCGCCTCCTCTTGATAAAATTGAATCAGATTATAATTGCATTCCTTTTCCTATTTTACGTATTTTTATACATTTTCGTTTTCAGAATTTCTTTTGGTTTAAAAACACTGGGTTTCTGATTTTTTTTTATTCTGAAATTTTGAAATGAATTTGTTTTAAATTTCCTTTCTTTTATGTCTTTGTGGATTTTGTTCTAAATTTCTTACTATTTTATCTATAATTGACTAATGTTTCAGCAGCATATTGCGCGGAAATCATATTGGGATATTTTTCTTTTAAAAACAATTTTGTGAAACTATATATATATATATATTATATACATAGTCCCACCGTATAACCCAGCTCGGTAAGCTTTCTCCTGTTATTCATATATGTTGGTAAATTGTTCAGTTTTTGCTTTAAAAGTGATTGAATTGTGTTATTCTTATGTTCTGGTTAAGGTTTTTATACCTGTAGATAATCTGCATGTTGTTCTTGCACAATTATCAACAATTTAAAAGTGGCGGCTGTCTTTTTACATTTGGAAACTCTTAGTAGTGTCGTGAACTGTGTTAGTTGGTGCACCAATCTCAATATGCTTTTACTCAGTGAAGACAAAAGCTAATTTTAAATTTTGATACACCAAAACTTTTGTCTTCCTGCCCTTTGATCCAATTGCTTGTTCGAAGATCTTTTGAGTTTTTATGCACTTTTACCTTGCCGAGAAGTGAGGAACGAATTAAGTGAATTAGAAATATATCTGTAATGAACAAGTTTAAATGAAATGCAGCAAAAGGTGTGTAATAATTTAATAGATAATACAAAGATGTGATGAATGTGAAATTGAAAAATCTGATGTGGTGTCTGAGGTGGAAAAATCTGATTATGAAAAATATGATGTGGTGTCCAGATCAGATTTTTTCTTTTGTTTTTCTGAGTTTGGAACAGATATCTTTTTTAAAATATTATATACAGGGTACCGTATTAATTCTAATATAAACTGCTGTCACTTTATGAAACGGCCTTGCAGTTTTATTGTTTATACGCAAAAAAAAAACAGTTTTTATACACACAACACGTTTGGGTGTATGTTATCTTCCTAGTGATCTAAGTATCATATCTTCATATAAAATCAAGTAAATGTATAGTTTTGTAAGGGAAGATGTTCTCTTAACATGGCGGTTGTTAAAAACTAGAAGGTGCAATCTGAGTGTTCTCTTTGTGCATAGTTCTGTTTTTTTAGTAGTGTTATAATGCAAATAATGATACTTTTGATTAAACTGTTCTTTACTCATTGTCGAAATGGGAATGATATGTTAAGAGTAAAATGTTAACACATAATTGTTTATCGAACTTAGAAAAAATAAAAACGAAATTCCTAAAATATTGAAACATATATATAGAGAGAGGGAGAAAATCTACGATGCAGCGTCAACATCATTTAGCTGGGTTAAACGTTTTCAAGAAAGACGAGAAGACTTGAAAGTGATAGCAAAATCCTTCCTTTACCGAAGTAAACACATCACTCTTGTATTATCTTGCATTCAGCGAATTCTTGTATGTTATTTCGTATTTTCCACTATGCATTTGTCCAGGAAGGTAATCTGTAAATGTAGTTTACCTTGATACGCCTTGTGGACAAAGTTATTGACAGAAATTGAATGGATTTTCATCATAACAATGCGCTATCACGCTATCAAGTTATTTATAAATTTTTAGGCCGTAATTTAATCACTGGACTCAATCAGTCTGTCCACCATTCCCTGGTCTTCTCACTCTGACATATTTGTTGTTTCCAAAAGTCAAAATGGAGTTGCAGAAACAGCATTTGGGAAAAGTAAAAAACATAAGGACAAAAATAACGAAACAGTTGGAAAGACTTAACAGAAGCAGATCTACAGAACTGTTTCCAAAACTACATTTAAAGAAATGCGTTAATAATTTTCACAGCAACTTGCTGCACAGGTGTTGAACATTTCCTCTCAAAGCTGCAAGATAAATTTAAAATTGCTCCAAATATTTTTATTTAATAAGTCACTGAAACACCTAAAATCATTTGAAGTAAAAGGACATGACGAATTTCGAAAGATATTTCAGGAGGAAATTCATCTTATTTTCGAACCAGTAAAGGAGCTTCCTCTCGTACAGAACAATTAATCTAATATTATTTACAAAGAGTTCAACTTTTATCTGAGGTAGGTCTAGAAATCATCTATGTCTAGCTCAGAACCGAAGCAGTGATGTATTAAAATCACGTGACTAATTTATAAATATGCTTCGGGACAAGAAACTGCAGCTGAAGAAACAAAATCAACAGCAAATTAGCTGTTTTAGTTAAATGTATAGCTTCACGTCTAATGAGATCAGTAGTTGTAGATCAGATAAAGTTATGTGCAAAAGGGCAAAGGTATGTGCAAAACGTTTTTAAAAATTGGCTTCAATATGAAATAAAAATGCCTACATCGAATTTTGAAAATATTCGCTACAGAATATTGTCATCGCAAATAACTTTACTAACTAGAAAATAAAAGAAATTTTCAAATTAAGAAGTGTAAAACACCTTTCTATTCAGCCAAAAAATTGATTTTAATATACCCGAATAAACAAACTAACTAAGAAGTAAACAAAACCAACAAGAAAACCAGTCGAAATAAAACTCTGTAATAGGCCTTCAATATGCTAAATATATTCTTTTACTAAAGCTTCTAATAGTAAAAACCAAATTTAAATTTCCGACAAAATCCACTTGCATAAACGTACTTTCTCTACTAATTCGTAATTACATAATTTTCAAAAGTGCAGCTGAAATTTTTGCATGTAAGTTTTATTCTCTAACTAGTAAATGAAAGTTACTTCCTATATGTAAGGAGAATAATTAATTTTATTATTGAAATGTTTAGAGCGGTATCAGCTTTCCGTTATTAATTTTTAAATAAACTGTTCTCTAATATTAATATTAATTTGTTTCATGGTATAACGTCTGAAATCAGAATTTTCTTCAACTAACTAATTGATGAATATTTTTACCTAATAGATTCAAATTTTAAAAATAGAGAATGTTTTTATGTAAAAAAACATCTCAGTGTAAGTTAAAAAAAATTCTAAATAAAAGTAAAAATATAAAAAATCTGAAAATTTTCAGATTTTACATTACGCCCAAAGAGGCGTTTTTTTAACGTTTTGTGTGTTACCTTTATTTATTAAATATCATGTTCTTCGCACTTAAATCATAAAATTGAGCTCAACAGCAATATTGCAAAATAATTTCAAAATGAGCATATCTTAAGAATTTCTGATACACAGTATGGCGCACTGGAGATAAAAAGGTTTTTTCTGTACAATATTGCCATTGCTCGCTTTGAAATCGTTGAGTTTGCTAATCAAAAATTCGTTAAAGTTTTACAAAATATGAAATCGGTAATGAAAAAAATTCCAAATTCCAAATTTGTGCTTCCAGATGCCCATATTCGGATGGAAACGTACGTTATTCAAAATTTGATAGCTCTAGGTATCGTTGTTTTATCACAGTGCGAGAAACATACATACATTCATGCAGTTTGTTCATTATTTAATTTCTTTAAATATAATACAGGGCTGCAATATTTTGTGGCAACAGTTTGAAAAGTGAATGAACGCAAAATTCCAAAATGAAATTAAAAGCCCTTTTGGGCTAATAAATGCTTTCACAAAAGATTTCAGTAACACTTACAAAATAAAAATGTAAGTACCATTTCTTTAGCCTATATTTCCTTGAAGAAAGCGTTAACTACGTACAGCGTTTCTAAATTATGTCAGTTAAGAGCAAATCTGAAGAAAAAATGGTATACTTTTCTTTTTTTCTGGTAATCAAGGGTAATTTCCTAAACTTTTATAAAAAGTACTAGCTTGATTTTAATTATTAAAAGAAATTATTCAAAAATTCAGCTGTAGCTGTTATAGGAAAATTAGATTAATTAGTGCTTATTGTCCTTAATAAGAAATTAGCTTAGTTACTAATCTTTTATTTATTTGTTTTACCTACGTCGTCCTTATCTTCCTCCTAAATAAATAAATTTCCGCCAAAAAAAAGATATTTTATAAATGATAAAAAGCGTTTGGACTTAACGAAAAAATTATTCTACTCAAAATGCGTTTCCTGAGAAAATGAAAATTTAATAGGAATTCTTTACTATTGTACAGCTATTGTACGACAAATGCAAACATTAATTATTTTCTAATTCGTTGTGTATGTTACCGGCAAAGTATGAAATCCGGCATTCTATAGAATGCCTGCCGAAAACTAGCCGGTAATGTGCGAAACGAATAAACATTTGATACATTCTATAGAATGCAAATGACAAACCGGCAAAGTATGAAATACATCTGCAGTTCTTTTCGAATAACGGAAACTACTTACAGGTGTTAATATTTAAATGATGTAAAAAAGACAAAATGACTGCTGAGAAGGAACTACGATGCTATTGGTTGCTGAATCGCTATGACGTGATGTTTGTGGCAAAAAAAAAAGTAAGCTCATTTGTTCTGTTAAAAAAGGCGTCAGTTATTTCACATATTTCATGAAATTCATTTAGCTCTTGGGCACGGAGGCCGTGACAGAATGTTGAAGGAACTTTAAACCAAATACAAAAATGTTGCACATTCCGTGTAACATTTTTAGAAGATATTGAACAAAGTTATATTCCCAGATATTGTAGAATGCCTCTTTTCTATCAGAGATCGTCCATCACCTGTTTTCGATAACATTAATTACTTAAAACTATTAATCCCATAAGATCAGCTTGATGAAACAAAAAAAATCTGGTATGAACACCGCATTACTTCCTAGTACGCCCTATTAAATTATACACATTTTTTCTGTATTTCATTTACATAAAAATGCAAAACATCTTCATTAAAAATTGTAAAATACAGAAAAAGATAAAAACACCAAATACAGTTAAAACAGTTTAAAAAACAATTTTTGCAATTAAAATTACAGTTTCTGGGCAAAAACAAGCAATTCTACCAGCAGGCAAGAAATATTTTCGGTGCACAAAACTGAAAGTTTACTTTTGGTCCCACTCGGCAAAAAGACGAAGAAGTTGGCACAGAAACTGACGTAGTTATTATTAAGTTTCAAATGTGAACAAATGGCGGCCTCGTTAGACCTAGGGCCAGTTAAACTTTTAAATTTCTGATAATTCTATAACTATTGCATGCAGATTAATCAAAGGCATAAAAACCTTAACCGGAACATAAGAACAACATACTTTCAAAGCAAAAAATGCACAGTTTATCAACATATAAGAATACAAATACTGAGCTCACCGAGCCGGGTAACAGAGTGGCAGTGCCACATCAAAATTACCTATTCTACATTTGGTGCTTTATATATATATATATATATGGTGCTGCTGATTGCAACCAAAACGAGAGATACACAACTACACACTATAGCAGTGCCCTATACGAAATTTCAAAGTTCTGCTGCTGCTCGTTTTTGAGCTATGCAAGACACATATAAGCGTATGCACGGACATACATGCGTTCCGAAAAAAATCTCTTGTGAATCCATTTTAAATCCATTTTACAAACCGTTTGGGGGAAAAGATTCTTTACTCTGTCCGTGAGTACAGATGTTATGCAAAAGCATCGTTCAAATGGGTTCGAGAGTGATCAAAATGGATATTTTTGTTAAAATATGATACCCCGATGTTTTTCGAGATTATCTGAATTTACTTCTTACAAAGAAGTAAAAACAGCAAGGTACGTAAGAAATGTATGAAATAAGATGGTTGCGACATGCCAGAGATATGATAGAAGAAAAAAGCGAAGCTTCTTTCCTCGAATGACACGCGCACAAAATGCCAGAGGAAGGGGAAAAAGATTCTCTACCTGGTCTTGAACGACGTTGTCCTCAATGTAAATATTTCACAAATTTCTTCTGCAGAACATTCTAAATACAGGAGTATTTAATAACAAAAAAGAAATTGAAAAGGTACCATTTAAGAAACAAATGTATTTGGAAATGCCTTCTCCATCATCGAAGAAAAGAAATCCGGTGAATTTCATAACAGCGCATTCACATCACAATTAAAGCACTAAAAAAATATCTGATGGCTGTTACACTTTTCAACAGAGACTAAGTAAAGCAATTAAAATAACGGTACATTTTAATTCACTTTAAAATCGCCAAATATGAAACATATATGAGAATTTTTATCTAAGGATTTCTTATTATATATTAATACTGCTGAAATGAAACAATAGCATAACGACCCATAAAACACACAGACAGCAATTAACTGATTATGTTAAATAAGAAGCTTTTATACTATAAATTTGTCGGCAGGCCGAATGCAGAACTATATTGATTACAGTTTTGCCGATTCCACCTTCTAATGTTTTAGTTTAAAGGTATCAAACATTAAAATGGAGAGAAAGAATATTTATACATGAACTTTATGATGTTTCCAATTTGAAACATTGACCACTCCGGATTAATCTTACTATGCTGATCATAAAAATGGAACAGAGTGATAAAGAGGCTAAATAATGAGCAAAGTACTAACCTTTTCAAGACCAAAACGCCCGAGACCACTTTTCATTCAAAATAGCCACAGCCGACTTTGCGGAATTGTTTTCTTCCCTCTCCCTAAGATACACATTACCAGGTGCAGTTTCGCCAAATACATTGTACCAGTTTATTGCAGACAACTTGTCCTAAAAGAATTTATTTGTGGTTTCTTATGTTTAAGTTGCTCGTGACATCCCACCTCTTCGTGCGTTGATGGAAGAGGAGGGAATAAAGTTCCTGTGAATCTCTAAAGTCATTTCGGGCGTTTCGGCATTTTGAGCATACATGGTAGCGAAGGCTTCTATTTTCTAATGGTTAAAAGGATTTCTTTATAAATTGAAGCTCATAGTAATTCAGCTGAAAATTTATAAATTTAGATGGAAAAAATATCTTTTTTTTTGCACAACTGCAAAATATTTTACCTTTATACGTAATGTATTCCTTGATACACTAGAAACCAGTTCAAATATAGCATTTGCTTGCATTCATTGCACTCTAATTTTGTATTTACTTCACTCTGCATCTATACTGAGTACATACTTTACATCTGCCTTGAGCTGTTGCTATGAAGTAATGACATCATTCTTTCGCTATTACATACGTTGTGAACTTCCCATCTTGGTTGAGGTCCATCCTTTCTTCCTGCAATTGGTTAAAGAGAAATTGTTAACATCTCGTTAGAACTCCAAATGTGTGAGCTGATTATTTTTTGATTTGCTGCATATAAAAGCTATTCAGACAGGACAGTAATATTTAATGCGTTCAGAAACCTTCCTCTGATGAAATGTTGATCCGTATGTTAAACATATCTAAAAAGTTATAGAAGCACAAAGAGCACAGTTTCTTCAAAGTGTTTATATTATTGTTATTTGTTTGAATCATTTGTCTATATATTAGCCTTATTGCAACTTCTTTAACCGGTGAACCATTTCAGTAATGCTTTTTAAATATCTTATGCTTAACCTTTCGCATTTTCTTTTCGTGTTTTAATCTCTTTATGGTGTCAGTTGTAGATTTGAATAAATTATGTTCTCGGAAGATATCGATTTCACTACAATCTGTATCAAATAGCGTTCATTTTATCTTCATTTGAAATCGCTTTACGTTTATATTTCTCACATAGAGGAATTTTTGGCACATAAAGTTTTCATCACTGCAGATTAAAATCGGTTAGGTTATAAAATATTTCTCCCGCCTTCTTCGCATGCGTTCGTGGTGTAGTGGTCAGCATGCTCGACGCGTAACTGAGAGGTCCGTGGTTCGATTCCCGGCGAAGGCGTTGGTCATTTTTCATTCTTCTGCTTCCAAGCAATCCTAATGTCTCTACAATAGAGCCGAGTAACAGAGCCGGAATATACATATATATATATATATATATATATATATGTGTTTGGTCCTACTGATTGCAGCAAAAAAGGGAAGTGCACGATTAGATGTTGTTGCAGTCCCATATACTAAATTTCAACGTTCTATGGCTACTCCCTTTTCAGTAATATGATATACGTATGTACTTACAGACGTCACAAAACAAAATCTGTTCTGAAACCATTTTAAATCCAGTTTACAATCTGTTTTGGAGAAAAGAGTCCTTTATTCTGTCTGTACGTAAAAATGTCACAAAAAATCACAGTTCACATGGGTTAAGGTTGTCAAAATGGTTATTTTCGTGGCAATATGGTACTCGAAACTTTTCGCGATTACAATATTTCCTTCGTACAAGAAATTAAAAATATAAGGATAAGTTTAATTATAGATTATTTTTAAAACTTCACATGTGATCATCACAGGTCAGTGAGAATAACTTCCTTGCAAGGCCTGTTAAATTACATACAATTTTTCCTGCACTTGATTTAAACTTGTTTCCTCGAAATATTCTAATTTAATTAACCGATCCCTCGACGCAAGTGACATAAAAAATTGTTAATCATTTTTGAGCTTTGCGAATCCAAAATCGAAAGATGTACATACGCACGTGCAGATGGCACAAAAAACTCCAATTTAAATCAATTTTACAATCCGCTTTGAAACAACTTTGATGTGGACACCACATGACTTTAATGACCTGTTAAATTATACACAATTTTTGCTGCACTTCATTTAAACTTATTTCCTCGAACTTCATTAGACATATATTTCTCAGTCAATTAATTCAGTCCCCATTTCGCGGCAAAGCAAAAATGCATAAAAGACATCATCATCATCAATAAAAACATCTTCATTAAAAATTGTAAAATACAGAATAACGCAAAACACTAAATACAGTTAAAACAGTTAAAAGAAAAAGACAATTTCTACAATTAAAATTACAGTTTCTACGCAAAAAGAAGCAATTCAGTCAGCCTACAAGAAGGCAGATTTTTCAGTGCACAAAACGGAAAGTTTACTTTTGGTCTCATTCGTCAACAAGACACCGAAGGTGCAGAAACTGACTTAATTCACTATTCTACTGAGTTTCGAATGTAAACAATTGGCGGCTTGTTAGGCTTAACTCGTAGCTTAAAGTTTTAAATTGCTGATGATTCTACAGCTGCAGATTAACTAAAGGCATGGAAACCTTAAGTGGAACATTAAAACGTACATAATTCAATCACTTTTAAAGCAAAAATTGCACAATTTACCAACATATAAGAATAAAAAACTAAGCTCACTGAGCCAGGTAAGAAAGTGGGGCTTTATATATTTTTATACGATTGATGCAACCAGTTTCAATGTAAAAAGCAGGTGCACAACTGCATGTTATAACAATCACATGTACACAATTTCAATGTTCTACGGCTATACGTTCTTGAGTTATGCGAGGTACATGCATACGGCCATACGTGTGTACGTGGATGTCAAGGAAAAAATCTTTTCTGAATCCATTTTACAATCCTTTTTGGATAAAACAGTCCCTTATTCTGTCCGTACGCCCAGATGTCACACAAAAACATCTTTCAAATGGTTTCGAGAGCGGTTGAAATGGATATTTTCGTTAAAATATGTTACCCGAAATTTTTCACGATTAGAATCCTTCCTTTACTTCGTACATAAAGAGCCCTTATTCTGTTCGTGCGTACAGACGACTTCGCGATTACAGTTCTTCAGACAAGGAAGTAAAAAGTGAAAATGTTGTGAGTTCTGTGTGCAACTTTCAACTGTGTTAAATCATTAAAAGCCTAATATAAATTCTTAATTCACTTTAATTCAATCAGCATTTTCTATTTAAAAAACATTCTGTTTGATAGTTTAGAATCATTCACCATTATTATATAAATTAAAGTCAAAACATTTTAAACCGTAATGATTTTCTTGTGCCTGCTGTCCTGTGTCTCATTTGCATTTTTTGAGTACTTTTACTTATACGTAAGTAAAACGACAAAAAGGATATAAATATCCGTATAAAATTAATCAAAAAGAGTTTGTCTTGGCCAAGGGAAATTCATATTGAGTCTTTATTCTATCGAAGCTAGAAACGTTGTTTAGAGCTAATGCAAATGTGCTTTTATCGTGCTTGTAAATTTTCTCCATGCATGCATAATTAAAAGACTATTTAGAAATATAACCAACGTTTCTTGTGAAAAATCTTCCCTGCGAATGAAATTCGAATAAAACACTCCGAGTAAGCGTAAATGAAATATGCTGAAAGAATGTTCTCATGAGATATATTGATTCGTGCTTCGGAAACATATGTTGCCAAACGAGGAATCTAAATTATTTTTCCGCTAACAAAAATAGCCAACGTACTCGCAAATAAAAACTGGTGAAATGGTCTGCCATACACTATCACTTTCTTTTCTCTTTTACTTTATATGTATCAATGTTGAAGATCTGTCTCCTTGTGAAAGAATAAAGCATAAAATCCATCTGGAATTGGGGAAAAGTCATGAAATACTTGTTAATTGCAAGAGTTCTCGATTTCGAAGATGAGTTTCCCAAGAAAATTGAAACTTTTTATAAGAAATCTTCTTAAAGATGTAATCTTGAAAGTTCTTTCTTGAAAGTAAAAAGTGTAATAAATGAAGCGAGAGGAAAACGATCAAAAAAGGGGTTCAAGCGTTTTTTTTTTCCTCATGTTAATCATTTTGCCTCTTTCATTCAGGCAACAACCGAGATTTTTTCATCTGGAAATTAAATTTTTGTCTTTCATTCCAACTTTAAACTTTTCGTACTTGCAACCGTTGAGAATTTGATGCGATAGAAATAAATGCATTACTGTATATTTCATTTCAAGATTTAACGTTAAGAATTTTTCTGTAATAATTTTATTCATTTATAACTTCCACTAGATGTAAATTGAAGGATTTAACATAAATTTTAAAATTAAAGGAAAATCTATGACAACAGTTTTATGCATAGCATTTTCAAGCGATGTGTTCAGGACTGCAAATTAGTTATGGTTTTATTATTAGAATTATTATGTCAGAATGTAGCAGCTTGAGGTATTAAAAGCCTTATTTATAACCATTTATTCCTAATTTTCAGAATTTTCTCGCAGTTTCATGCTATAAAACTAGATAAAATCAAATCCTAAACTGATTACTGCCAATCTTTATGTCTAGCATTGCTTGTTTTGGTATCCGCTGAAAACATCAAGGATGAAAACATCGCGGAGAAAACAACGCAAGGCGAAAACGTCGCGGTACAAAACATTGTGGGAGACAAGAAAGCAAAGAGAAAACATCTCAGTTTTAAAACATCGTGAAACAAAATATCGTCTTCGAAAATAAAGCTGTTTAAAAACTTCGCAGTTTGAAAACATCGTCGTCAAAAATATCGTGGTAAAAAATAAAGTACCTACAAATCATCGCATGACGATAACATCGCACACATACTTTTTTCGGGATTTAAAAGCTGTAAATGCATTTTCGCATAACGATTTGGGAGGGCAAGAAGAAAAGAGGGATATTTTTACTTTTATATTTCATATGTTTGAAAGAAATAATAAGTTTTTGCTGAAAAAGTAATAAGGAAACTTAAGCATTCAAAAATTGAAAATGAGTAGAAAATTAATGCATCGTATAGCCTTTAACAGAATTTTAAATTTATATAGTTAATAAACAAGCGTCATTTATAAATTAATCTTTTTTGTAAAGTTTTACTTATAATGTTTCATGAAATATACAGCCTAAAAATATTTAGAAAAAGGAAGATAAATAACTGCATGGACGTTACATGTATAAAAACTGCTTAGTTAATTATGAAATTACTTTCGTTCACGTTTGTTAATATGATATTATTTGTGAAAATTATGTCTTATTTTGTCTCCATTTATTCTGAAAGTGTCGTTACCATTTCTTGCGCTTCCAAATCTTTATGCAAATGTGCATTTACAACTTTTAAAACCTGAAAAACGCATGTGTGTATGTTATCGTCATTCGATGATTTGTACGTGCTTTATTTTTTACCACGATATTTTCGACGGCGATGTTTTTAAACTGCGAAGTTTTTGAACCGCTTTATTTTCGACGACGATATTTTGTACCACGGTGTTTTAGAGCTGTGATGTTCGCTGTTTGCTTTCTTTTCTCCCACTATGTTTTAAACCATAACGTTTTCGCCCTGCGTTGTTTTCTCCGCGATGTTTTCGGCTGTAAGCTTTGTTTTTTTTCTCGTAATTTCATGCTTTTCTACATCCTTGTTTGATGTAAAGGATTGTAATCGCGAAAAATTTCGGGTACCATATTTCAACGAAAATGCCCGTTTTGACCGCTCGCGAATCCATTTGAACGATACTTTTGCATGAAATCTGTATGTACGGACAGCAAGGCACCAAGCGACTATCGATTTCAATGGAGTGGTGCCCGGAGGCAAAGGTGCCCTATGATCATTTTTCATTTTTTTTTTTTTTCTAATCGTCTCAGCGTTTCATCCTTGTCCCAATGCTTTGTATAAAGCCGGGCAGGGACTGTGGTGTCTGCGTCGCCGATGAAGGCGTCTCAGGAGCTTGGACACACTCACCCCGAAAGGCAGACCCAGGACGGGGGTCCAGTTCTTGCGTTCTGCGTTCTGTATGTACGGACAGAATAAACAACTCTTTTTACTTCCTTGTGAGAAGTAACGGAAGTATTGTAATCGTGAAACATTTTCAGTGCCCAGTCATATTTCAACGAAAATATGCATCTGAACCTCTCTCGAAACCATATGAACAATGTTTTTGCGTGATATATGTAGGTACGGACAGAATAAAGGACTGTTTTTACCGAAAAGAACTGTAATCTGTAATGAGGATTTAGAATAGATTCTGAAGAGATTTTTCCTTGACGTACGGACGTACGATATGCGTACCTGGTACACGTGCGTAGGTATGTAACGTACGTAGGTACGTAGGTATGTACGTAGGCATAACTCAAGAATGAGTAGCTGGAGAACGTTGCAATTTTGTATATGAGACTGCTATAATATGTAGTTGAGCACATACCTTTTCCGTTGCAATCATCTGCACCAATATTATATATATTTGCTTATATGTATCTAAAAGTTTAAGCGATGCTAGGTTTAACAAGGCCGCCATTTTTTTGGATTTGAAACCATTAATTAGTAAAGCAGTGAATTAACGAGTTGGTGCACCAACATCAGTGCCTAATCCTCTTTGGGACTTTCAAATTTCTGCACCGAATATTTAGTCTTGCTGCTCGTTGATCGAATTGCTTGTTTTTGTATACAAACTCCAATTTTAATTGTAAAAATTGCTTTTTAAAATGTTTTTAACTGTGTTTGGTATTTCAGGATTTTCTATAGTTTACAATTTTTAATGAAGATGTTTTGAGTTTTTATGTGTTTTTGCCTTTCCACGAGGTGAGAACTGAATTGATTGAATGAGAACTATATCTGTACTGAAATTGGAGGAGATAAGTTCAGATTGAAATGCAGCAAAAATGTGTTTAATATAATAGGCCCTAAAAGGAGGTCATGTGGTGTCCACATCAGATATTTTACGTATTTTCTCTGACTCTTTTTCTAACTTTTCTTGAAACAAAAATTATCTTCTAGCTTTCCTTGTAATTTATTTCAGCTATTTGTTGGAGATAAACTACTAGCAAAAGAAGTATTTTTATGAAAGAATGATTTTTTAAATTACATTAAAATGCAGTTTAGAAATCCTTCGCGCTTCAGTTTATAAATTCAACTTTTTGGCTTTTGGTAATAAGAAGGCCACAAATGAATTCCCGACTTTATCAAGCCTTCAGACAGACATAAACTCTTAGCTTTGCAATATGCAATGAAAAGACAAGAATTATAAGTAATGCAAAGGGAGATGCACCGATCTGTGTCAGTTGAATGGTTACCTGACTATTCGATACTATAAGGTAGAGTGTCGAAATTTTAATTCATGTAGAAACCTCTATTTTAAAAGTTTAACCTCAATCTTAGAAATTGAGTTTTTAAGGATCCAAATATTAATATTTTTAAGTACCTTAACGATATTTCCGTTTAAAATTTAATTAGTTTTATATCATTGTATTATTTTAAAGCTTGCATTAGATATTATCAAGGTTTTCTCTCATTATTCTTACGCGATTTTAGGTTATTACTATTTATCAATTTAAACATACGTATTTGGTTCTGCATTGTTATGTGTTCTGATTTTCATAACATCCCTTTGGCTTTTATTTTATCGGGAATATTCTCGTTGTATTATATGAATATTTTCATGAACGTAATCACGAACCTTATAGTCGATTTTTAAGAATGTTGTTAATAACATTTTCCGATTTTGGATTTTATTGTCATCCTATTTGATTTGCAGATGAGTTACGTGTCTTGCCCGTGTCTTGTCTTGAGTCCGGTGCATTCAGTCTTATTGAGAGTTGTGCCATAATAATTAACTATTTCCTGGGGGATGGAATATTCGTCTCTAAATAAATATTTAAGACATGTTATAAGGTATTTCTGCCGCTTTTCTTAGCAGGCCTTCGTGGTGTAATGGTCAGCACACCCGGCGCGTATTCTAGAGGTCCGAGGTTCGAGTCCCGGCGAGATCATTGCTCATTTTTCATGACTCCTGCTTCAAACAAAAACCTGATGTCTCTACAGGGGTGTCCGAACTAAAAAGGTAGTGGATGATTATTATTCTCCATCAGGATCTGGAGATTGGGTCCCCTAATTCCCAGTCGCCCGTTGAAAGAAATAGTATATGAGGTATTTCTCCCGCATTCTTAGCATGCCTTCGTGGTGTAATGTGCTCAGCACACTCGCGCGTATTCAAGAAGTCTGAGGTTCGAGTCCCGGCGAGGGCATTGCTCATTTTTCATGACTCGGTCAGAAAATGCATAAGACCAATGATTGTTCAGACATCAAAAAAGAAACAGTTGAGCTGGCAGAAACTTATAACAGACGGGGTCCGTCAAAAACATAGCAGACGAAAACTTCACGGAAAAAAACAACGCAGGGTAAAAGCATCCTCGTTCAAAACATCGTGAGAGAAAACAAAGCAACGGAGAAATCATCGCAGTTCTAAAGCATTGTGATATAAAACATCGGCGTCGAAAATAAAGCGGTTCGATAACTTCGCATTTTTAAATGATCGTTGCCAAAAATATCATGATAAAAAATAAAACAGCTGTAAATCATCATAGGACAATAATATCGCAGGCTTTAAAAGTTTTAAAGGTGCATTCGCATAATGATTTGTGAGAGAAAGAAAATATGAAGAATATTTTTATTTCTATACATCTTATTTTTGAATTAATTAATAATTTTTTGCTGAAAAAGGCAAGAAAATGAAAAATAAGTAGAAAACTAATGCTCTGCATAGCACATAATGGAATATTAAACTTATGCAGTTAACGTTTAAATGCCATTACATAATTAATCTCATTTATAAAATTTTATTCATGAAAAATATAGTTTAAAAATGATTAGAAAAGTGAACATGAGTAACTACATGAGATTACTCGTATTAAAATTATTATATTTAATTAGTTCAGTTTAATTAATATTGTTTTATTGTTTTATTAATTAGTTCAGTTTCAGTTTTTGAATGCTTCAGTTTCTTTCTTGCTTTTTCAGCAAATAATTATTTATTAATTCAAAGATGTGAAATATAGATATAAAAAGTTCCTCATCCCTTCCAGCGCTCACAAATCACTATGAGCATATACGCACACAAGTTTTAAAGCCTGAGAAACTTATGCCTGCGATGTTATCGTCGTACAATGATTTGTAGGTGCTTTATTTTTTAGCATGATATTTTTTACAACAATGTTTTAAAACTGCGATGTTTTTAATTACTTTATTTTCGACAAAGATGTTTTAGAATTGCGATGTTTTCTTCTTGCTTTCCCTTCTCCCATAATGTTTTGTATGACGCTGTTTTCTCTTTGCTTTTTTTCCTTCGCAACATTTTCTCCCGCTACGTTTTCGACCCTATACAATGTGGTTGAATCCAGTTTCTAAAGCGTATGAGGAATGATTTGCTTACTTACGGCATGCCTTCGTAGTAAAACTGAAAACACTTCTGGCTAGTAATCAGGAAGTCTAGTGTACACTGCTGATTTTTCATCTTTCCTGTTCCGAAATAAATCTAATGACTCTACAAGCTTTATATTGTCCTATAAAACATGTTGTTCGGTTAATTCTAAAAGCATTTAAAAGGAATCTTGCTTTTTTTCGGACTTGAGTTTAATTTAAAACTTCTGTAATCAAGCTTCAACCAAAGAAAAAAAGAAAAATCTTTAAAAGAAAGGCTTCAACCCTTTTTTTGATCGTAATACTTTCGCTTCATTTATTATACTTTAATACTTTTATATTTTGCTTTTTATTCTATGCCACTCCCTTTGTTACCATACAAATACTTTATCTTAGAGTAGCTGTGAATCGCGTAGCAAAAGATATATTTATTTGTTAACCTTTGACTTTACCTCGAAAACAAATTAAAATCATCTTAATGATTTTCCTAGTTGAGAGGAAACATACTCTTTTGGAAAAAAAATTAATACATTTTTATACATCATAAAGTCGGAAACAAGGAGAAATAATAGACTTTTATGAAAATAACAGAGGTTTGAGTATCTTAGCAAAAAGTGAATTTCTATTAAAATGCTCCAACACTTTTAGTCCTTAATCTAAATTTAATTTGGAAACCAAATATGATTCTGCATCACATAATTTTCAAAATGCACCTCGTTTTATTACAACAGAGCATTTTTCATTTTGAAAAATCGCTGCTATTTTTCATGCATTTTTAAAGCCTATTTATTTTGTTACCGCATATTTATCTGTTCTCATAAAAGTTACATAAAATCAAAATTAATTACTTACTGCTTTAACCGAAAAGTTTTGAGCCATCTAACCATTAGATAACAAAACCCAAACATATAAGCTGAAGTTAATATACAAGCATTAAAAACCACAGCTTTTTACTTTGCTTCACTTTCTTTAAACACTCTTTTTCTGAACATAACCAGTTATCTAAGAAAATAATAAGTTTTCATTTTTTTAAACCACATGTAAAGAATGTTTTCTTTGAATTCCGCTCGTTTGTAAATGGTCGTCTGGATACAGTTTTACTCTTTTCTAAAAAAATAAGTTAAAATTTAATACATGCTATTAAAATCAATTACATGTTGTCTTAAAATACCATTGCAAGTGAAGAAAAATCCTTTTCCCCTTCAAAAAAGAGGAGGCAAGAAAAGAAAAAGAAAAAAAGAATTCTGCTAGTAATACCCACTTTTAATTTACGTATTGCTTCTCGTAACCGTACCTGAGCAACCAATCCAATGATTGCTTTTCCCTATTTTATTTCTGGACTGAAAAAATTTAATGTTACTCACGCTCATTAATAAGACCAACAAAACTAGTTTCGGTTCTTTTGGTAAGAGAAGAGTATTTTATTTAAATTCTTATATTTTGTTTAGCAAAGTGTAAGTGAATTTTTTCGTATTTCGCTTCTGAATTGCTTTTAAGTGAAAAGCAAACCTAATTCTTCTACTTGTCTTAGTGCTAACATGTAGTTCTCTAAATTTTAATGAGTTTATTTAGTACATTCTGTTTTACTTACATTAAATTTAAAATGTAGTTAAATAAAAATCGAGTTATAGTTAATATTAATCCATGCTTCTTCTTTTTTTGATAAGAACGAAATTTATCCATGAAAATCTTCTATTCATATGTATTTACTAGTTTGCTGAAATACTATTTCCTTCAACTCTGGTGAAATATTCTTTGCGTATTATACTACGTTAACTGATCTCTTTCTAAACGACTGTAAGATTTATGACTGTATTACAATGATTATTGTGAAATGATTGTATTACAATCTAAAAGAATTTATTTTGACAGTATATAAAGTAGTTCTATATTGAAATTACTTTTTAAATAATTCTTGAATTTAAGTAAGCAAGGCAAAATTTTGTAATAATGTAATAAATTTAAAATAATAATTTAAAATAATGTAAAATCTGAAAGCTTTCAGATTTTTTTTTTTTCAAATAAAGAAGCAACGTCATTTCTCTTCCCTTTATACAGATCTTGACCTACAACACCTTCTAAACTTACTCCGATTGGGTGGCAGAAATTATCGGGAAAGGTAATTTGCATAAATCGTCTCGTCTGTTTCTTAATAGCTGTCAGAAGTGCATTGCTTGTGACGTATTGCTGTACACTCGTGCCGTCAGTACGTAACTGTATAAAGCTAGGGAACACCTTATATTGTACAAGGGTACAGGATAGATTTGCAGGCTTCTGTACAAAGTACATAAACAAAAAACTGGGAACTAAAAACCCATTTCTCTTTCAGTTTCTTTTAGCGCAATAGAAGATACTCCATATTGTTCTGCTTAGTTAAATCGTTTTAGATTTCTTGAGGATTCGGTGTAAAGCAAGGATGTCAAACTCGCGGGCCGCATGCGGCCCACAACAAATATTTTTGCGGCCCGGCCAATATATCGGCAAATAATAATATATAATAATAAAATAACATATCGACGAAGAAAAAAATGAAATGTTTACTGCTAAGTAATTAACGATAATTTATTCAGTGTTGTTAGATTACTCACAGTGAGCTAACACACACACTACTTAAATTACAAATGCATGTGAGTATCTTGCGTTCAGCTACCTTCGGCTTTTAGGGGACACGTGCACTCAGAACTTGTACGGATCCCCCGATAGCCGAATGTGGCCGAACTCATGGTCTCAGTTTTCCAATCATAGTTTTGTACGATATATTGGTACTTTATTATTAAAGTTTGTATTGTTTGCTTTATTATTAATTATTACTTAATTCATATTGTTACGGATTTAATAGTTATTTATTTAGTTAGTTTTTTTTATTTAGAATTGTAATTAGATTTGCTTCATGTTGCCTTAGCAACGCAGACGAGTTTTGAAAAGACAGCTGCGTTGGAAGGTTAAAAATAGAACAGTGCGTGCATTTAATACCTAATAAATAAATATCTCGTAATTGCTGTTGCCATCCACAAAAATCCAGATATTTATAGATGTTTCCAGTATATTCGAGAAATTAATTATAAAGCTTATAAAAGCCGAGAACAAACAACTCATCTCAGTAGTAGCTGTAGTTCTAGCGAACTGTTTGTTTACTTAATGCTGTGATTGATTTGTAGCGATTTCGCTGTGAGATAGAATTAGTTTCTCTGTTTTGAATTGATTTTTGCTAAACGTTTGACATTTTGTGATATTGTTAGAATATTTTTGAAGAAATATTTCAGCATTTTGATTTATCTCTTGTGGAAAGAATAAATTTT
>KK119746.1:229500-335089 GCA_000611955.2 Stegodyphus mimosarum | reverse complement strand
ACGTACAGTCATGAAAGTAGGTTCATAAGAAGGGTAAATTTTTTCTCCTTAAGAGGTATAAATTTCAACCATGTGAATAAAAAGGAAGTATTTTTAAATTTAAAATATTACGCAGAAACAACCGATTTCCCATTGTCTCCTTCTCCCGAAGGCTTATTACCAACGAACGCGTAACGTAAGAATGAGAACTCTGTTTAACGCGCATACAAATAATTGATTTAATAACATAAGCAATACAATTCGTGAAGAAAAATTTAGAATAAGCATAAATTAATGCATATAATTTACTCACTCAATAATTAATTAACAAATAACTGCAATTAACTACACATTAATCCATAATTCCAAACTAACCAAAAACCACTACATAACAATATTTCCAATTGCAAGAATGTTTTACATGACGAATATGTCGAAATTTCGTCAACATCAAATTAAAAAAAATTAATTTTGGAAGAATAACAAAATTTAGTTTTTAACGCTCTCTTTTGATTCGTGTAGGAAATAAGAAAATGAGAAATATAAGTTGTATACTCCTTATGAAAAAATAAAATTATGAGATGTTTGACTCCCGTACGTCGAAATTTGCCAGGATAATTTTAAAATTTGCAATTTTTTATATAATTTTCATTTTGCCTTGAGGAACCCATTAATTATGTTAGAATAACTCTTGGAAACAGCTTTAAAAAAGAGTGCAGCAAAAAAATGTGCATAATTTAATACGAGGTGTAAGGAGGGATGTCTTGTGATTTCCACATCAAATTTTGAATATAAAAACGTATCTAGAAATATTTTTGCGAATCCGTAAATTATTAGTAATGTGTGCAAATTATAGAAAAATGATAGGATTAGAAGAATGAGTTTTTTTTTTAAGAATCGTCATATTTATAAGACTTAAAACTATTGAAATAAAAATTCAGTTTTCGCATACATAAATGTGTGGGAAAATTGGGGGTCCAATTGGGTTTTATTATCTCGCATTTGAGCATTTCTTCCATTCATAATGTTCTAACTGAAACGCAATAATTAAAATTTTTAATTTCACAAACCAATCCATAAACTAAGCAAAATGTAGAATAAGATATATTAAAAGCATATTTCAATAAATATTCTATTATTTGCTTTACCACTCTTGTTTTCCGGCTAACGTGCATACGCATTATACAAATATTTTCAATATGGTTAGATTTGGCCTTCTTGAAATATTGTTAAATACTCCTGAAGTGTTACGTAAGTTCTTTTTTTTTTTTTGCTCTTAAATACCCCCTAGCATTTAAGTATTTCCCTCCTCAATATGAATAAAATCTTTAATTTTTTATGTTAAGTATCCGAGACTTGAACTAAAAGTACAAGTAGCTACTCATTTAGCTTCGAAATTAAAGAGCAATTTAAGAGAATGTTCTGTTTCTTGCTTCGAACTGAAAACAATAAAAACGATATAACGTAAATATGATCTTTACTGTAATTTCTTAAACAGTATTTTTAATTTTTATTCTGTCCTTTTCACTTTTGATTTCATGTGGACAAATGAGTGAAGACGATTTAAATTAGCTGATGTGAAGATGACGTTAAGAGAGAATATAAGTAAGCACGTGATAAATGTACCTATTCTTGTTTCATTCACCTTCACTGAAGCAAAGCCTACAAGGAGTTATAGCATCTCCTGTGCATGCTGTAGTGGTGTAGGTGGTTATAAAGTCCAGCCAGCATTAGAAGATCTAGGGTTAGAGTCCTTGCGAGGGGAGACTTAATTATCATGTTTTTTGCTTTGAAAAAAATAATAGTTTAAAGTAGATTTATTTAAATTTACAAGTTTTATTTATAAGGTATTTCTCCCGCCTTCTTAACATGCCTTCGGGGTGTAATGGTCAGCACACTCGACGCGTATTCGAGAGGTCTGAGATTCGAGTCCCTGCGAGGGCACTGCTCGCCTTTCACATCTCCTGCTTCGAAATAACTAATATTCTACATGTTTTTCTTCCGAACCAAAAACATCGCTGCCAAGAATGGTTTGATAAAAATATTATATTAATTTTGAAGTCAAACAACAAAAATCAGCTTTACATTTGGAAATTTTCATAGGACTAATTTCCATGGTTTTTACCGAATCAACAACTTCAGCTGCCAAAGCGCAAATGAACGAGATAAGATACAGTTATAAAATAAGAAGGATGCCTTACCTCCTGTCCAGCCATTCTTATCTTATCTTAACACTATATCTTACCTCGTTCATTTGCGCTTTGCAGCTGAGGATGACTGTTCGCTCAAGTCAGATAAGGGTTAGGTCGCTTAGGTCAGAAAATCACAGGCACCAGTCCACGAGGAAAATTCAGTTGCTAAGCAGTTTAAATTGTAAGTCTATAGTTTATATGAACGCATAAAATTTTCGAAATAAAGTATATGTTGTATATCCCAACGTATAACGCGCACTTTTAGTACAAAAAATAAGATCGAAAATCACAGGTGTATGTTAGATGCGGAATATAAAAGTAAGGAAAACATAAGCATACAAAAATTAGATTTCTACATATATCTTAGTGCTGTTCATTTAAAAGAAACGACATAGCTTATAAATATAAAAATTTCCATTATCTGGTAAAATCAAAAGTTCGACCAATTCGTCTTCCGTCATATCTTCAGGTACATCATCGAATTCTAGTTCATCTTCACCACCACTATTACTCTGATTCATAAATAAATGAGCAACTTCCATTTCATATAGATTGTTAGAAATACTACATTTTTAAAAGAGGTTTGAATTACGTCGGGTTTAATTTCATTCTATGCTTTTATTATCCAAGCATACATTGTTTCTAGACCGGCGTTGACGCATTTGTCTCCCTTTGTAAACATATTTTCACCTTTTAACATTTCAATACCTTTTTAATTTTTTTTAATGTTTTATTGATACGGACATCTAAAGGCTCAACTGACGGCTTTAATCGCCTGGAATAGCTGCTACATCTGTATTACATGCTTTGAACGATTTCTTCGTGTCATCCGTTAGGTGAGATTTGAACATGTTCCGAACTAAAAGACTTTCTGGATTCTTTAAGGCAAGAAGCCGAATTTTCCAAACATTTCTCATCGACAGTTTCACATCGTCCTCCATCCATCCTTCCTTGTGAACATGAATATGCATGAATATCATTTGGAAAATTACATTTTGGTACCATCGGTCTTTTAAAAATAACAATTTTTGTACCGTCCGCTAAGCAAGTGAAAGCCCTACGGTGCGATGAGATTTGTCGTGACCTGTTGTTTTATGTAAATCGTTTTTATGCCTTTTCACATCAGTCACACACATATTGTTTCCCTTACCTCTTGTCGATTCTCGAAAGCCTGGGAGAAATCTTCGAATGAATGATCTCAAAAAATAAGAGCATCGCACACGTACTTTCCATGTGTCTCCTTAAAGAGAAGAATGCATTTTATACCTAAAATCTGAAGAAGGTAGTTTGAAATTACAAGTGCGCGTTATACGCCGGAATATATGGTATTCTGGTATTATGTGCATTGTAAACTGTATCCAAATAATAAATTCATTACTATAAAAAGGTACACTCAATATAATACCATTGATGATGAATATCCTTTATGACACAAGAGAAGCTAAAATAAACTTCTGCAAGATTTGTCAGATGCTGATCAAAACACAAAAGGTTCACATACATCTTGAATAAAGAGAGCCGGTGTGCAAATCAAATCGATTTTTCAACTTTCACATTTCGAAAACTTCTCTGAGGGAGTAAAAATGATAAATGCTGCGCTGTAAGCGCTCAGATGTTTTACCAACTTAATTTCTTACAAAAAAAAGTAATGGTCATTTAACATTACGAATTTGACTGAAACTGAATAAGTAATTAGTGAGATGAATATATTACTACTTTTCTTCTTCACACTCACGATAATTATGTTAAAGGCATCCTACATTTACATTTAGGGGTGAGATAATAATGACCACACTTAACTGGGATGCTCTGGGGAACTTTTAGAATATATTCTCTGAGGACTCTGAGGAGTCTCATAATTATGCAGATGGATAAAACTGGGCTTCGAGTTTTCAATTTAATTGTACATTTGGCTTCTTTTTTTTTTTTTTTTTTTTTTTTTGTCTAACAAAAATTAATCTAATATTCGCGTAACGAATTTCGTGGAAAATTTAATGTCTCTCTAAAATCTCGTTCAAGTTTTTTTAGCCCAAAGGGGCGTCAGCCCAGAAGAGATATTAGTCTTGAAGCGGCATTTTTGCGTCGAATGGCAGTGTCACTTTTCAAATTATTGCCACCGAATATTATCGCCCTCTATTAAATTTTAAGAAATTAAATTATGAAGAATATGGATGAATGTGTATATGTTTCTCGCATTGTGAAAAAACAACCATACCTAGCGTCATGAAATTTTGAATGACCTAGTCCTCCACCCTAATGTGGGCACCTCGAAGCTCGAATCTTGAATTTCGAATATGTTTTATCATCCAATTCATATTTTTTAAACTTTAACGAATTTCTGGTTAAAAAACTCAACGATTTCAAAGCGAGTGTGACAACACACTGTGCGGAATAAAATATTTTTATCTCCAGCCCGCAAAACTGTCTAACGGAAATTCCAAATCTACGCTGTTTTTAAATAATTTTAGCCCAAATGCTCTCGAAGCGTGTATATATATGTAAATGAAAAAAAGGCTTCTTTGGCCGTCATATAAAATTTGAAAGCTTTTAAACTTCTTTAGTTATCCATGTTGGTTTATCGTATTTAAAAACCAAAATTTAACTTAATAAGCTATTTATAAATCAATATTTTGACAGCAATAAATAACTTCACTAATAATATTTTACAGAAAACCTCTTAAGCAATTTCTAATAGGTAGAGTAATCATTAAGGGTCATTAGGATAAATACACATCAGGAAGTAAATGTAATGAGCAAAAACAATGTTATCACAAAATATATGAAATGAAATACTGTTAACCCTGTATTTCATGAAATGTAATCAGTGTAAGTTTGCATCTGTACAATGTTCGTAATAGTTCATTATCATCCAAAGTAGTCGGAAAAAAGAGCATCCCAATTTGAAATTTAAGTTAGCATTGATATCACAGGCAACTTGATGGTTTCGGTAAAAGCAATTCTTTTCTTCAAGAAACAGAAAATTCTGAGCTATACCTTAATAACTTGATCCATGTAAGTGCTTAGACAAAGAACATTTCGTGTCTGTGTAAGTTGGTTTATTAATTTCTTCTATGTGCATTGCCTTTTGCTGGTGTGCAAACCCTGTAAGATAGAAAGATATTTCCTCGGCTGGAAGTTGACAAAATTGCAAAGGCGAGGAATGAGTGAAAGGCACACCACGATAAATAAATTTTTACATTGTGGGGTTTGGCTATTTAATTCAATGTTCAATCACGGAACCCGACATAATACTAGTAAGCGAATAATCGCGTAAGTATGTAAACAAACACCTAAGACTTAAGAAGGATTAACTACCCTTTAATACTCAGAATAAATACAATCAACTTCTAACTCGGAGTATACACAAAGCCTCCACTTGCGCTTGAACTTAAATTATTATGTAATTAAGCTAACTAAGCCTAAGCTAACTGAAAGATATAGTCGAAGCTATCAGGATTCTAAGTAGTTTGCCCCTAAATATTAATTAAATCAGCAAAGCCAAGCAAAGGCCTAAAGCATGGCCGAGCGTAGTAGCTAAGAGAGAATGTAACCAAAAGGCAAACGCGTGCTAGTCAGGGAATCAGACTTTCTCTCTTGAAATCGGCGAAACATTGACTTAAATAGTACTCTTACTCATTTGCATTCACTGCGCTTCTGAAATTACATTCTGGTAGGAAATTGTATGCTGAAATTAGAATAGATAGAAAAGTTAAAATAACTGTTAATAAAATTAGGATAAACCTTCCATCTTTCTCCACCAGAATTTAACTACTCGAAGAATAAGGTCTCAAAACGACCTTGTTTAAGAGTGTAAATTCTACAAAACTCTTTTTCATCAAAGTTTAAATTGTAGCAATAGCGCTTTCTTGAATTCATCATTAAAACTTTTCCTGTTTAGGGCCAATTTTACACAGTTTCTAAAGCTTTAAAGAATTTTACATTCACATTTTTACAAATTGACTGGGAACGAAGATCTGCTTCTTTGTTAAACAGGTGTACTCAGTCTTGGTTCTTCCACAAATTATCTGGAAGGAAATAATGTTAGTGGTATTTTTACATAAACAATTTCCACTTTGGTTACCAACACTCTTTATTGAAATTATTTCGGTCCTCCAACACTTTCATTCACACAAATTTAATTCTCCTTCCCCCCCACGGTCTCCAAAAATTGTTATGAGTGAATTTGAGCGTGTTAATGTTGTGTAACAGTGCACTACTCTACCACCTACACAAAAACTACTTATACGTTAAAACTTGACACTCAAGGCTTTAGAAGACTCCTTAACCACAAAACTAGTTCTAATGTCCTAAAATAGAACTTAATTAAATTCTTAAGTGAAACCTGAGGAGCCTAACTGTAAACACATTCAATCTATACTTTCTTTCAATTCATCTATTATACAAAGTATTTTACAGTCATCCCTGACCAAAACTTGCATTTGTACAAGTTTAACTTTACAATAGTTTTAAAGTTGATATTAGCATTTCTACATTCAATAGAACATTTTAACATGCAATATTTTAAAATTCATTTTACATCATTCGTTATAGTTTCTATACAAAATTTACAAACTTTTGCTACAATCATTCTTTAAGTTAGCACATTTTAGATTGAAGTCTTTCGACTGAAAATATTCACAAAGCACAGTGCTCGACATTGAAAATGCAACACCAAGAAGAAGTGGTCAGAAAATTATGCAAATTTTGCAGTAAACGCACGTCACTGAGTTACGCGAATGATGTGAAATGCGCAGCTCTCCGGCGCACGTGAAGTAAGATATAAGGGAAGGAACTTGCAGAATGGGCAATATTCGTGTCGTTATTTCTGCCAGACGAATTATCGAAGAAAGTTGTTTTTTGTCCCGCAGGATACGCGTAATAGGAGAGAATGCCAGGCCGCCGTCAACGAAGGCTCTTCCAGCAGATAGACGATTTTACGAGTGGTGTGGTGATCGGACTGAGAAGGGCGGGTTGGTCCTTAGGTCAAATCGCAGGTGATACCCACATGGATGCGAGCACGGTGCATCAGCTATGGCGAACATGGTTGGAACAAGGAAACGGAAGAAGAAGGAGGGGGCAGGTGCAGCCAGAGTGACGTCAGCATGTGTGGATCGACGCATCCGACGACTAGGTGTGGCGGTCCGGCAGGTCACTTGTACCGCGATTTTGCAGCATATGCAAGATACCCTGCATGTTCCCGTGTCAGCCAGAACCATTTCCCGTCGATTGGTTGAACATGGCCTGCACTCACGGCGTCCGTTAAGAAAACTGCCATTGACACCACAGCATAGATGCCAAAGTTTAGAATGGTGCCAGAGTGGAGCGATGTGGATGACAGAATGGCGAAACGTCGTGTTCTCAGATGAGTCACGCTTCTGTTTACCCAGTGACAGTCGCCGCATACGTGTGTGCCGTCGATGTGGAGATAGATCTAATCCGGCAGTAACTGTGGAACGCCCCACCGCGCGACAACGTGGCATAATGGTTTGGGGCGCTGTTGCCTACGATTCCAGGTCACCTCTAGTTCGTATTCAGGGTACTATGACGGCCCAACGATACTTGGCTAATGTACTGCGGCCGGTGGCAATCCCCTACCTTCAGGCGTTGCCTAATGCAATTTTTCAGCAGGCTTACGGCCGACCACACAGTGCTCGCATCTGCAACATGCTCTGCAAGGTATACAGATGCTTCCCTGGCCACCGTACTCTCCTGACCTGTCACCAATCGAACATGTGTGGGATGTGATTGGACGCCGTTTGCAGACTCTGCCCCTGCCTCGTTCAGAAGACGAACTGTGGCAAATGGTTGAAAGGGAATGGAGAGCCATCCCTCAGGACACTGTTATGTAGTGATTTTTGGTTAGTTTAGAATTATGGATTAATGTGTAGTTAATTGCAGTTATTTGTTAATTAATTATTGAGTGAGTAAATTATATGCATTAATTTATGCTTATTCTAAATTTTTCTTCACGAATTGTATTGCTTATGTTATTGAATCAATTATTCTTATGCGAGTTAAACAGAGTTCTCGTTCTTACGTTACGCGTTCGACAGTATTAGCTTTCGGGAAAGGAGACAATGGGAAATCGGTTGCTTTCTGCGTAATATTTGAAATTTAAAAATACTTCCTTTTTATTCACATGGTTGAAATTTATACCTCTTAAAGAGAAAAAATTTACCCTTCTTATGAACCTACTTTCATGACTGTACGTCGCCCCGTTGGAGAATTATGCCCATTTAATTGCTAAAATTGTTGAATTTCGTGTCTAGAAATTTATTCTGCTATAAGCGTCGTTTTGAGCACTTTCTCGTCAAGGTCATGTACTGCGTCCGGTTGCGTGGTAGGGGAGTGATAGGTTTGTCGCATTCTTTCCCTCACCCCTCCTTGTTGGCGAAGGGGGTGGCGAGGGTGGAATTTTTTTTGGTGTGAAGAAGGAAAAACTAAGTTTTCGCAGCACTGTTTTGTGTTTGGCGAGATTTGCATACTAATTCACCAAATTTGGTGATTTTCGAAAATTCTGGATTCTGGACGATTGAAATCGTCATGCAAGGCCATGCTCAGCCCTTTTTGCCTTGGATTCGCAGCTGTAGAAGCACGTTATTTTTTCTTCCTCTGGAAGAGCCGGAGATGGGAAATAAGATAAAGATGAACATCTAAAAAAAAAAAAAACACTTGAAGTTTACTCCTCCGCACTTTACCATCCCCGTGTTGGAGTCGAGAATGTTGTTTTTTTCCTCATCGAATTACTACCATCAACTCGAGTACTACCATCAACTCGCATGAATGAGAATAGACGGAAAAGGGAGGAACCCTTAGGAGCTCTTGTTTTGCTGCACGAATGCACTTTACCATCTTCATAGTGTCTGATCCAGGTGTCCAGATTTCTTGCCGGACTCCCTCGTTCAACATCTGCGAAGGACTGGTTCGGCAGAGCCTTGTTCAACACCTGTTATGAATGGGACATCCGGAAAAAAAAATCTATAAGTTGAGTTAATGCTTAATTAAATTTTCAACGCTTCCCTTCAAGTGAGTTCAACCTTTTGATTGTTAATTTCACCTGAAATTTAGTACAGCTTGCGACTTAAATTCCGTGAACATGTTTCCTAAGTAATATGGTAATTTAAAATTTTTTTTAAGAGATTTGATTATTTGAAGTAAATTTTCCAGTGATGAATTATTAATGTAAGGAGTAATTATATGTGTGTTTAATTTCCAATTAAATTCTATTTAACTTTTAGTCAAGGTTTTTCTGCTGGATCTTAAATCCAGGCTGTGTATTTAAGCAACTGCTGCACTATTAATCTATTTAGGACTTTTAACCTTAACTTGGAATGTAATTAAAATTTATATATAATGAATTAAGACAGGATATTAAATTTGTAAACTTATCTAAATTTTACCTTTTTACTTTAAGTTGTTACTATTTTTGGTTGAGAATTAACTTTAACTTTTGCAAATTAAGGAACGATTAAAAATTTAAATTCTACTTTACCTTTAATTGAGTAATTGAATGTAGGAATAAATGTAATCATTTTTCTCCAACGGGTCTACTTGAATATGTAATATTTTCTAACTGCCTAAGGGATTTGCTAAATTTATGTATGTAATTTTTACCTGAGTAAATTAAGAAATTTCTTGAACTAAGTAATCTCTATCAATATTGGTAAAGACACCATGCTCGGTGATTCATTAAATTCCTGTGTATTTTTATGCTGGCCAGCAGAGTTTGATAACTGCATATGAAAAATTAATATTAATTTTTACGGTGTAAATTTTTGATTAATTCATCTCGGTGCATATTTGAAATTAGCAATATATATTATAATTCTAAATGCATTATTTTAAATAGTTGTCACCTGAACACACCATAGATCTAGAAATTTAAGTTGAAGGATTGAGTGTCTTCCTTATAATGCTGCAATAAATATCCTTGGTTATATATATATATTTGATTCAGAGTTTTTCTTATGATGACTTGTGTGAATGTTTTTAACACCAGTACTCCTACTTGGTCTTAGGGGTTGTTCGGGTTAGTAATACACAACGCAAATTAGATTTTGGGTTTTGATATTATTGTAGGCAAATTATTGTAACAGTTAGTATTTAACATTTAGTGCCACAGAACAACACCATCCGCACTCTTATTGACTCTATGCCTAGACGTGTTTCTTCGTGCATCGCTGTCCACGGTGGTCCTACATCCTACTGAGCCAACGCCGTTCTCGCTCTGTATTTTGACTATCATTTTGAAATAAAGATCACTTATTGCTGCGTGCTGTCTCTGTCTTTTTTCCTAATTTCATCACTTTCTGACCACTCCTTCTTGGTGTTGCCTTTTCAATGTCGAGCAGTGTAGTTTCTTGCAACTTGAGAATTCTAAAAAGGTAGTTACAAAATAAATTCTCGCCAACCTGCGAATTTAAAAATCTTTTCTGTTTAAAAGATAGTTACGACTACATTCTCGCAAACTTGCGAATTCAATTTCTTGCTTTAAACAGTATTTACCAACTTTAAACAACATGGCATAAATCGAACTTTCAATACAAACAAGGAAAATTTGCACTTATCGTTTTGGTTTCTATAACCCTCCATTCTTTTCTCGCAGAATTCTTGCCGAGTGGGACATCTTAAATTTTGAACTTTCAGTCTTCTTGGCGGCTGGTATTCACTTCCGGCCCCTCCTTTCATTTCTTTCCTCTGGCGTTGAATCGGATTCTTTTCTCGTCGGATGAGGGTTCTGATACTCGGGCCTTCTCTTTGCCTTGTATTAACCGGATCTTTCCTCGGGGTCTTTAAACCTTCTCTTGATTCTCCTGGTTTCCTGAAACTGAATGGTTCTTGCCTCGGCGGTTCGTTTTCCTCTCGTGAACCTTGGCTCCAACGTTCCTGTGGCTTCTTTCGAGGTACTTGGCTTAAGTCCTGGTGTTGAACGTTTTCTTTGAATAGTATCCATGAGCTTTTCCCGCTTTACATCGGCACTTGCTTCTGTTGAAGGGGAACTTTTCTCTTATTCGTTCTCCTCATTCTCACTGAGCCTGAACCTTGTGGCTGCTGTTGCGTTCTCTTCGCGGTGCTTTCATAGTTATTCTCTGCTTGTTTTCTTTTTGTTGCTGGGGGATCGCTGCTAGGCGACAGCAAAATCAATGTTCTTGGTTCACTCCCAGGATCCTGCAATAGATCTCTTAGAACTTGAAAATCCGTACAATTATAGTATGGTTTAAGCTGGTCCACATTAGCAATCGTTTGTTGGTCATTTTCTGCCTTTAAATAAACTGCAGAGAATTTGATTTTTTCCATGATGAATGGCCCCTCAAACCTGGGCTCAAATTTCGTTTGAGCGTGCAGACTTTAACGAATGTTTTATTTTTAATACCTTTCGGCCTATCGTATAGTCTTCCTCGCGTCTCTTTCTGTCACAATAGACTTTTTGTTTCGACCTTGCCGCATCAGAATTTTTGATGGCCTTATTAATAATTTTCTGGATATCTTTCAACTGAAACTCTTCCTGTCTTTGTTGAACGAAAAATAGTTTATCAAGTGACGTTAAAATGTTTCTTCCTAAGAATAATTCCGCGGGGGGGGGAGTTCATCTTTTGGTGTTTTCAAGGCAAAGCCTAATTCATTAGCACAGCTGTCCCAGCGGTCAGGATAATTCTTTAAAAGATCCCTGAATAATTTTAACTATATTCTGATTTACACGTTCCGCAATATTCGATTGATATCCATAAGGTACCATTTTTAGATAGCGTATGCTAAGGCCTGGGCAAAGATTTTCAAATAAATTACTTACGAATTGCCTACCATTATCTGATATTACTTTTACTGGAGCCCCGTTTTTTTTTTAAATATATTTATTTAGAAACGAATCTGCTACTATTTTTGCTGAAGCCCGTTTAAGGGGAATTATTTCCTCCATTTTTGAGAAGTGATCCACAATAGTTAACAAGTATTTATTTTTATTAATTTTTTTCCTACAGTAGGGACCGAGTAAATCAGCACCAACCAATTTATTTGGGAAAGTGGTTTTTATGTTATTTAAGTACACGGCCAGGTTGTAAATAACGTCGTTAATTAATTCACACAGTTGACATGACCTGACATACGCCGTCACAACTTTGTACAACTGCGGAAAATACACAGCTTCCCGGACCCTTTGCAGATCAGCGAGATTACCTCTGAATTTCGGGTCATGGAGCTCCTCTAAAATATTTAAGCGTAGACTCATTGGGACTACCGGCCGCAACTGTTGATTATCGTTGGTTTTTTCGTGTAAAACAGCAATTTATCAATAATTTCATAATGGGCGACCCTATTACGAATAGCAGTTGTCTACATGTTCAAACTTTTCGGGATCTTCCAGATAAGCGTAAATATCTTTGAACGCTGGGTCCGTTTTTAATTCGGCAATTATTGTTTCACGGGATTCAATTATTTTCGCATTTAGCATCGTACATTTAATTTTATTTAATTTACCTATCTTGACCTTTCTCAGTCTGGCTCCTTTCCTATCCTGCCTTTCTTTCTTCCCAGAGTTTTTCCGTTCAAGATTTGTTGTATACGTCTCCCACAGCCCGAAGATGAGAAAAGGAAAACCTCTACCCACACAATTTGAAAATCTGGCTTTTACAGAGGATTTTCATCTAAAGACAAATAATTTTATTCTTTTTCTCCGACATTAGGTTTTACACTATGTATATTACTACTTGTATCTTCTCTTCAGAGAGGATACAAGAAGTGATAGCACACGCCCGCTGTTCCCCTAGGTAATACTCGCCCATCTACTGAAAATATCACAGTTAAATAATTAGTCGGTAGGATGGGCATTGGAAATGATGTAGCTGCGCAATCAGGTCACCGGGTGTTGTCTTTGCAGAGAAGACTGCAACAAAATTGAAGACACAGAAGAATTTCACTTTATATTTCCATATCTTTACTCAATTCAATTGGCCGAACATTTTTCCTTTTGACGAAGAGCTCCAATTTACATATCCAATAGCTAGTTAAATAATATTAAATTTAAGAATTTTGAGTCATAACAAAGAAAAGAAGAGCAGCGGAGGTTCTAACGGTAGCGTTTAGCGGACAACTAAGTCTGGACAACTATTGCTGGGATATTGTCAATTATGGGCAACTTATCCAGCTCACTGAGGAATTGCATAGAGCCCCTGAAGTGCAATTTCCTTAAATTAAATAAAACCAAATACGTGATATGAAGAGATGCCGTTTGCACCGCAAGGTTGCAATAAACCAAAGTCCTGCAATGTAGAGAGAAGTCCTAATTGGTGCGTAGAGCTATTTATAGTGGCGGTTACATAACATGCTAAAGTGTTCTCGAAAGTAATAGTCTAGAGGGAAGATCCTGAAATTGCAGAAAGTTAATTAGAGGTTGTCTGTTCGCTTAGAGCAAATCCATCCATTTTTTATATTTTACATATATATACTATATATACTTTTGGTGCGGCCGGTTGCCACCAAAAAAGGAGGTGCACAACTACATGCTACAGCAGTTCTATATACAAAATTTCATCAACATTCTAAGGCTGATTGTTTAAGAGTTATGCGAGATACATACATACATACATACATATCAAAAGATACATAGAGATGCTACATAAAGTCTCTGCTGAATCCATTTTAAGTCAGTTTTATAATTCAGTGTCCTTTATTCTCCCCTTACGTACAGATACATCGTTAAATTGCATTCGATAGCGGTCAAATGAATATTTTCGTTGAAATATGGTACCCGGAATTTTTTGTGATTGCAACACTTCCTTTACTTCGAAGGAAGCAAAAAAATGGCAAAATGAAAATAAAAAGTAACTGTTTAAGAACTCGCAGTATGTCAAGTAATATAAATTTACAATATTAAAACAAAATTCGTCAAAGAGGTATGGTAAAGCGAGTAAATCAAGTGCAAGTGGAAATAACAGCAAAATTATCCGCCTTCCATTTTTATAAAATACATTACATTTTTATAAAAAATCAGGGCTTAATTACAAAGTTTGCGTGTAAAGTAATGGCAACATATTCGATAGCTCTGAAAAGAATTTGCTGCTATGAGTACAAATAATGGCTGACCTGCTGTGTATTGAAGTACGATATATGTACGATAATTGCGTACTTAACAGATACCCGATTACAATGAAGTGCCAAATTTCCTGCCTGCCAAATTCCTGGAAGGCATACTACACCATCAAAACATCTACTTTCTGTTGATGCTCCAACAACGACCTCCTTACAAAGTAGACTACCTCTTCCCTTGAACAGTTTCTTTCATTTTGACTAAAATATCATAGATATAGGCTTATTATACAGGGAATTCGTTTTCGGGGTAGAATTTGAAATGGGTGCGAATCTTGTTGCTGTTGCAACCAGATTATAACTGTTTCTAAACATAGTATAAATATTCTAATATTAGATGAATCTCATCATTATCGTTACAGTCGTTTTCGTTTCCTTCGACTTGATTTCGTCTTGAACAGACCTTATGACCTCAACATTGCTTGAAATATGATTAAAAGAATCGTTTACATCGACATTTAAGCAACTCGTTAATTTCGTTTTCTCATAATTTAGATTTCTTCGATTCGTTTTCATAACATCTGCTATGCTTCTTTGATATCTATTATAACATTTCTCATTTTCTTTATCACTCATTTTCGTAACGTAAATCTTTGCTGAATTTTCAATAAGCCCTTTTTCTAATATCTAATGGGCAGTGAGGCACCATAAATATGCAGTTACATTATTGCTTTGACCAGAAAAAACACTGTTACAATTCATTACAAGTTCAGACTAACTCAAAAGTTCATTAACTCAACCTGGGGTATAGAGTTTAAAATACGTATAATGTACAACGTAATGCCTTTCTCGGTGGCACTATATATACAATGAAGTTACTTGATTATCTTTAGTTTATAAAATCATGTCAGGAAAGTTCAAATAAACACCTGCTTAAAGTTTACAAATAATTCAACTATAATTCTCTTATGCCTTAAACAAAAGCTCATATCTCACAAACTCCAACTTTCTCTGCAATAAAATTTAGCTACTAACTGAAAATGATATTTACGAATGATGAAGATATGCTGTTTTCTACACCAATAGAAATCATAGTTAAGAAACGCTCGTATTTATCTTATTTGTGGCGTCACAAATTTGGAGCGAGTATTTGTGGCCCAAAGCAAAAAAAAAATCCAAAGATAGGATTGTAACTGCATAAGTTTAGTAGTTGGTAAAACTAAAAATAATTGTCACATTATGATAAAGTTCATTTTTCTTCTCATTCGAAAATTATAAAAACTTCCTAAAACATTATGCATTGGGGTTTAGTCAAGAAACTAAAATATCAACTTAACTGAATAGTTGGAATTCAGATAAACACCGCTCTACTGTTGTGAAAAATTCTGTTCACTTGTTTTTTCTTTTTGTTGTTGTTGTTGATTTAAGTTTGTAGTTAGGTTTTAAAAAACGATCGAAGCATATGGAAAAAACTAATGCCATTCGTATTTACTTTTACAAAATAATAGAAACTCTTTCTCTGAAACAATTTGCAAAGCTGTAGGTTTCTTTATATGATTATCATTAAGTAAATTCTCTTATAATTGTAATTTTTATCTATAGGCCCGGATCCGATATAGCGCTCAGGGAAACTCATCCCAGAAACCAGTATTCGACGGGTAATAGTACTTTCTCAAAGAAGTCGAAGCCTGCTATCCAAAAGCTGGAAAGTGATAATGCTACAGTAAAGCAGGTATTTTTTTCATTGTTATTTGATTATAAAACATAAAATTTTTGTATAACGTTTTTTTCCTTTGTATTTATTTCTTCATATATTAGATCATGCTGTCTCAATGTAAGACTTGACGCTAAACTTAAGGCTTTTCTTACTAATATGCTTTCTATGTCCTTCCGTATTAATGCTAAAATTAATTTAAAGATCTCTTTCAAAAGTTTTAAGTACTACAGTTTATTTTCTTTTAGATTCCATTTACTGGTAAAAATAATAATAAAGTTAAATTAGAAAAAACCCTTTGAATCCATTTTTCAATCCGTTTTTTTTGGGGGGGAAAGTCACTTATTCCGTGCGTATGTACAGACGTCACGAAAGAAATCGTCCAAAGGGATTCGAGAACAGCAAAGAGAGGTATTTTCGTTGAAATATAACACATGAAAGTTTTCGCGATTACAGTACTTCCTTTCATGCAAGGAAATGAAAATGGCTCAGAATATAACTCATCTGTTGTTATAATAGGTCATTACATTTTTTTTTGTTTGTTGAATAGTATTCTTTTTTATATGGTACAAAATTACAGAGTGTGCTTATTCTGCTTGTAAATATCATTTAACTTCTTTAAACTAAAATTGTGAACAAATTTTACTTTAAAACATATTACTCTAAATAAACTTTTTTATTTTGTAAAATTTAACTAACGAATACGTAAACAGTATTTATACAAAACTAGCATCCGAGCCGGCTGGACCAGAGGACTACAGTCAAAGCCATCTTGATAAGTCCTATGCACTGAAAAACGGAAAATAAAATGAACTGTTAATTTAATGTACTCTATATAAAGTTGCTAGCTTCGACCAAAGTAAAATTTATGAATTCTATGTACACCTAAAAAGAAAGTGCATAAAAGCATCTCAGTATGAATGAAATCAGTTCATTCTTTCCAAGCAATAACCAATTCGTAAATAATTTTTGTTGCCAAACCAGGAAACAAAAACTTTGGATACTTCATGATAATATGCATACGTATGGTGTCATGATATGATGCAATATAACAACGTTTCTCAATATCATTAAAAGAATTAATGTGGCAATAACAAACTGTGTCAATTGGTCATTGGTCATTGGTTATCAGCATACAATAGGCATTTAGCATTTAAAATATGCTTTTACCTATAGTTGAAGTTTTTGCCCGAGGACGCTGGCGTTATTTAAATGCTTAAGAGGACAGGGCTGCTCACTCCAAAAAGGCGAATTCAT
The DNA here is from genome assembly GCA_000611955.2 of Stegodyphus mimosarum. NCBI lineage: Eukaryota > Metazoa > Arthropoda > Arachnida > Araneae > Eresidae > Stegodyphus > Stegodyphus mimosarum. The sequence continues at coordinate 317,926 of KK119746.1, read as the reverse complement.
GGACGAATGCCGCCATCTAGCGACTAAAAGAGTCTTTAAATGAAATCGAGAGATTTAATCACGAGCTTGAGCTGTTGTAGGGGGAACTCAGTTAGTATAAGTACTATCAAAATACAACTCCCAATTGGAGAACGCATATTTCTTTTAATATTTGGAGTATGCTGTAATTTTACACTTGGAACTATAACGATTCGAAGATGAAAATACAATGTAAATCGCTAAGTCCAAAACCTGCTTAGTCAGGTATTTTAAAGTCTAATAACCGGCTTTGTCGGGTGTTAAAACGCATTAACTTGAAAAACACATTTAAAAGTGAGGATAATAAATGAATACATAAAGAACAAAGTCTCTGCTTTGTAAACATTTTGGGAAACAGAGTCCATACCATGCTCTGTCAGGTTTTAAACAAATGTAAACATAGAAGAAAGAGGATTCGTCCGTGTCAGTAACGTGTGGTCGCCACCCAAGTGTAGACCATTGAAATGCTGCTGAAAAATGAGCGTAGATTTGAAGATTTAAGAAACAATTAAAAATTTACCATTTTGGAATATGATGAATGATTCTTGGCCTTTTGACAGTATGTTCAATAGTTAGGTCATAGTTTACAAATTCTCTTATACGGAGATATTCTGAACTTTGCATTTTCTGGAAAAAGTTATGGCAAGTATTTCGTCCTGTATGGAATCGAGCTGTGTCAATTATCTTAATCTGAAACAAAAAAAAGTTTCTGCAACAGCTATTTACTTAAAATGCTGGTATTAATGAAACTTTTCGACATACAATGACGTCACATGTCGTTAGCATGCTTTTTTCAACATCAGAATAATAACATATTTAATGTTTGGCGATGTTATTCTTATTTTATATTTTGTAAAACTAAAAAATGTTTATTAACAAACTCTACGATTCGATAGCCAACAGCGACAACATTTCTCGAAATAAAGCAGATGTTTATCTCCGACGCTCGAGACTGTTGCCACTCGGAAAATGAGGGCGAAAATTAGAGTTTTCGGGGTTTTTTATTAATATCTTGGCTAATAAAGTTCTACGAAGATGAGAACGTTCGAAATGGCTTTCCACGAATCTTCGGAATCCGGAAGGTACCTTTCTCGGAACTGAATTCTGCCCCGTTTCGAATGAGATAATGCCACAAACAAACAAACAGACGCACACGGATTTTAATAGTATAGATTTTAAGACTAATTGCTTAACGAATGCTAGAAAACGTATTAAATGGCAATTGACAGCACTTATTGATATGACATTTACATCTGCTTTAGCGGACGTCTTACATACCGAATTTTCTATGCATTTAGTCGATTACTTTGATTCAGTAAACATCTGCGATTACGACTTTAAAAGCTGAACAAAGAATAGCAACAATAGTTTCTATAATGCGGGAGAAATAGCCGACTTTTTTCAAACAATTGTCTTTACAAATTAAACTTGATGACAGAGAATCATCTAATAAATGTGGAGAATGTCTGTATGGCTACAGAAACATTGTTTTCAGAACACGAGTAAAGAATGGGGTGCTAACTTTTTTGATTGGAAAGGGATAATTTGCAAGGAATTTTTCCTGTAATAAATAAAGAATTACAAATTTTATATGAAAACGTACGGAATTCTGAGAACTCAACGGGTTAGGCCTCAAAAAGTTCAATCGAATAATTGGTTTCTGCTGCCCGACAATGCGCCGTAACACAGTTCTCTTCTGTTCAATGAGTGTTTCGCAAAGAAAAGTCTCACAGCTTTCAATAGCCCCTTATTTACCAGATTTAACATACGAAGATTACTTTCCCTCGCTTAAAACATGGGCTCTCTTCAAAGTTCACTGTTTTGATAGCATCTAAAGATTCAGAAAATTCAGAAACTTTCCCGTAGGGTACACATTAATTTCCCATTCATTTTGGCCATTTCAACAAGTAGTCAGGCAGGAAAATTGAGAAAAATTATGTGATAAGTTTTGTCACATTCCACTCCACTCTATTAAGTGGACTAAAAGTCACTGAGCCTTATTTAATGTAGTCTGTGCATGGGACATATACGAGTATGTCCCATCCCCAGGAAAAGGTTAAATATTATTCCAAATAGTGAGTTTTACAAAGGATTCAAGCTGCTATATCAACATGTCAAGCATCGCATTCATTTACAAGGACTGTGCTTTGATAAGATACGAAGATATAAAAATATTCTTTCTTTAAATTCTGATTCTATACCAACTTAAAGTTTTCTGTAACACTGTGTACTGTTTCTTCATTTTGATATTCATCATTCTATACATTAAATTACTGTATGAAAATGTCCTTTATTTCTGAGTTTTTCAAGAATAAAATATGATATGTGCAACGTATAATATTATCTACTTAGTTACCTGCGAATTATTTGCTCTGAATTTAAAGTAAGCGGCATTAAAATCTCATATTAATTTTAATTTAATTTTGTTATTCTAAATACCATTAAAGAGGTAACATCTGCTATTAAGAAAATTAAATATCGGGTTTATCGAAAGTTTCCCGCCACTGAAAATATCGTTTGCGCAAACAGTTTGCGTTAGCGTGTTTAATCATATTTTGTCAAACGATTTTTGGCATTTGAAAGAAAGAAACTTTCTTTAGAACACTGAGTTGTGAAATTTGCAAAACGATATCGTTATCATTAAGTATCAGGTGTCTGAAACTGAACTATCACGCTCCCAGATTAGAACCATCATTTACTTCCAGTTCTTTACAAAAAGTCAGCTACAGAATGTCACCAAATCGTGTGTGCAGCATTAGGTATTAATGTTGTATCATATGACACTGTGAAGATTTGATGCAGAAAGTTCAAAAACAAGAACTATGATATTCAAGAAACAGAGCGCTCAGGCCGGCCTACAGATACTGATGATTCCCGCCTGCGAGAACTAGTAGAAAAAGATCAGTATGCAACTACTCAAGAGCTTGCTAAGGAGTAAAACGTTATTGTCCATTAGTCGCGCTATGCGTCGCATAAACTTGACATACAAGTTCAATCGCTGAGTGCCGCATCAGCTGACTCAAGCAGATAAACCCGGACGTGTTCGGGCCAGCATTAATCTGCTCGAATATCAACGCATGGACAAAATTCTGGACCGGGTCGTCACTTGTGATGAAAATTGGGTTTACTTCAACAACACAAGCCGAAAAGGGGGTTGGAACTTTATTAAGAACGTTTTTTGGCAAAAACTAACGTGACAGCTAACTAACTTTCGTTAGATATTAAAAAATGTGTTCACTCACATTTTCTGATTTCACTTTCCGCATTCTATTATAAGCTTTCCTAACCTTTGATTTCTTTAGTGGTTATTGAGTACCTCAAATCATAAAGACTAGTTTAAAATTGTTTTTAACGTTACGGTTTATTTTTCAGGTCATTAAGATGCTTGTGGCCGTTGTGGTTCTGTTCATCATCTGCTGGGGACCAATACTGATCACTAATCTTTTGACTGCTTTCGATGTACTGGATCGTCTCAATTACGGCTACCTAAAACCTATGCGCACAGCTTTTCATTTGATGTCATACTTCAACAGCTGCATAAATCCTTGCGTTTACGGATTCCTCAGTGCCAACTTCCGCAACAGTTTCAAGGCGGCTTTGCTTACTTGCCTTTGCGGAAAGAGGCAGAAAGTGCGTGTGGAAAGAAATTTCAGTCGCACTGGCACAACTTCTGTCAGTTATGCCAGATCCACTTTCATCACCTGATGGTTGAAGGGTGTTACAACCAAAAAACTTCCATCGACAGCCGAAACCAACATGTGAGACCAATTTGCGACGATATACTCATCCTTCTATCTGCGCCTAATGTCTATTTAATATTATTGATACGTTAAAACGTTTCAAGAGAATATCTCAATAGCACAGCTCTGTGAGGCAGCTTCAATTTAAGTCTCTATCTTTAATAGTGGTTAAGTATATAACGTCCCCATTTGACCCCCATTTTAAGTGTATTATGGAGTGATACTTCAAGCTATGTTTATGTGTATATGTTCAGTAAATTGTAGCCATTACCCAAGTAACTGAGTTCAGCTGAAAGCTGACAAATTCCGTGTATCCACTATATGTTCACATATATTCCACATCCACTGTGGAATTTTACAGCGACAGGCGTAATTTTTTATACATAACAAGATGAGAACGTAACTAAATTGTTTTAAGTTGTGTGCTTGAAACAATATCCATTGATAATTAGTAAAATAAACACAAAGTTCTTTTCCGTGTTTCCCTAAAACTAAATCATTCCATTCGTGCTATTTTCTTTATCTGTTTAGTGCAATTGCGAGGCCGTCAATAATGAATTTCCAAGCACCCCGTCTTGTGTAACTGATTCAAGGCATCCGGCTTTAATCGTTCTGTTATCTTCAGATTGCCATTTGCATTGATGCGAAAACTTCTATTATATGAAAATTCACGAAGAACAAGGAAAAAAACTTGAAATAATATGATAACTACATGATAAAGCAAAATAAATAATTTCCAAGACCATAATAAAACATCTCTAAAAAAACAGAAGACGTTTTGACTTTTTAGCTTTGCGTTTTCAGCTCCAGACGTAGTTTATATCTGCATAGCAACTACTGCAATGGAAAGCTCCAAGACCTCATCAAGAGAATACCTTCTAAGTAATTAATAGTGTATGTAAATGATTATGAATTCATAATGCTTCTAATTTATTGCATCGCTATTTTATTAATGCCAGAGCTTCTTCCCCTCACCTAAATAAGGTATGGACTGTTGAGCTTTCATAAACATTCCTTATGATCCTGTCCATGGAAACTTCCCTTTTTTGTGACATATCTTATTTAAAAAATGTATCGTTCGTGTAGAATTAATCTGTTAGATTTTAAGATACATGGAAGTCTGTTTGTCAAAACGAACATTCCATATTTACATTTTACATATTCAGTGGTTTACGTGACTATTGTGCTGTGTCTATAAATAAATGTACGTGTGGTATTTGTTATTTGTAAAAGAAATAGAGTTGATATGCATTTTAAAAAAATCTTAAAATTGCTTAGCCTCTTGATTTCTATGCTGATATTCTATTTTATACTTGGTAATGAATCTGAATTTACAAGTAATTTGTTGAGCGGAATCCGTTACATGTCGCTGCCAGTGCCACTACGGTGATTTCCATTAAAGCAAATTCTACAGAAAACATTATTGGATTTTATTTTGTTGGCAAGTTAAAATTACTCATATTTATTAAACTATGAATAGTAAATTTAAATTTGCAATTTCGGTTATTATTTAACAAAATGTTATTAATGTTCTTATTAATAAAAGGTTTCAAATAATGCAAACTATTCCATAATGGCATTTTGTGCTATTTCCCTTATAATTTGTACCACAAAAGTCCAGGAAAGACAAGAAATATCAATTTAATTTCTCTCGAATAATTTTCAAAGCGTCTCGCGGATTTTTTTTTTAATTATAAATCAAAAGAATAAGAATCTAAAACTTCATAGTTTACTACGTATTACAGAACGTCGGCTTTTAAGAAAGAAAATCTTTTGATCAAATTGGCTTGTAAAATGCATTAGCTTTTAATTTAAAATGTTGTTTCTTGTGAATGAAATCAATTAAGTAAAGTTAATTAACTCAGAAGAAGGCTCAAAACTGAGTCTTCGGCTGACTTTATTCTGTGTCCTTACATTAAGATAATGCCGATTTTATAAAGAAAATTAAGAATAATAATATATTGCACAGACATTAGGTTATTTCGAAGCAGGAGACATGAAAAATGGGCAATGACTTAACCGGGATCCGAACCTCGGACCTCTCAAATACGCGCGGAGAGTGCTGGCCGTTACACCACGAAGGCATGCTAAGAAGGCGGGAGATATACCTTATGTACTGCCCCTTTTAAAGGGCGAATGAGGATTAGGGGACCCACTCGGCAAATCCTGATAGTGGAGAATCATCGTCCACTACCTTTTAAGTTCGCGCGCCACTGCAGAGACATTAGGTATTTTTTTAAACCTGGAGATTTGAAAAATGAGCAATGCCCTCGCCTCGAACCTCGGACCTCTAGCACACGCGCCGAGTGTGCTGACCATTACACCACGAAGGCGTACTAAGAAGGTGGGAGAAATACCTTATAATGTAATGCTGGACATTTAACATTTACGTTGAAGTACGATGCAGTATGCAATGGGATTGTAATGTTGTATGGGTTACAGTCTTTTCCTCTGTTTGTTCAACTGTGCAGCTGTCTACTCTCGTTAGTATTTGTGAAGAACTGTGTTAGTACTGGTTGGATAAGACTGTCTGAAAGAAGTGAAAGAATTTCAAACCTTGCTCATTTGCTGAATTTTTGATCAAATAAGAGACAACAGCGAGCTTTATTCATGAAAAAGTAAAGAATGTACAAAAGAAAATTTTCCCTTTTACATGAAACTGTTCAAAGATGGATATACTTTCTTCAGAATTTGGCAAATATTGAAAGATGCCAGGCGTTCATGTCGTCCAGTTTAAGTCATCAACGCAAAAAATGTGGCACAAAGTTAGGCAAGGTTAGAAACTGCAGCTTACTGCAAGTTTTTCAGCTTACTGCAAATTAAGGGTAAATATAGGGTTTGGAAAACTTTCGTACTAATGTCCCAAAATATCTAAGGCTTTTCTCAATGAGTTTCGAAAATTTTAATACCAGAAAGAAAGATTCACATACAATTTAGGGAAAAAAATTGTTGATAAATAGATTTTTATAGGTATGCTTTACAGAAGTACTGATTTCTTTCGCTTTCGGCATTTAGAGAAGCATTTACAAGGGATCGATTTGATGATGGAGAAGCTACCATTTAACGTTTTTTACCACACCTTCCCGTTCTCAAGAAGCGGAAACCTTACCAGAAAAACAAGTTAACGGCTTTTATGATTTGTGAAAATTTCAAGAAGTTTCAAGTCAGAAGTTTCACTTAAGTCGTATGTCAGAGTTTCAAATTACTGCAGATATATGGTATAATAAAGACAGAAGAGAAGCAGGCTAAAGTAAAGTATAAAATTAGTAAAGCAACAACATTGGAGTAGATTTTAGTCGACTAACAGCCTTCCGTGTGACGTAGATTTTAGTTGACTAAAATTAACATTAACGTGCTTTGCTATTTTATATCACATACTTAAATATACGTGCTTTGTTAATTTTATACAGTTAAATGCTTGTTATTCGAATACATATATATATACCCTGAAATTCGTATTATCCTAATTTATCAGGATCTATCCGGTTCGGATAATTTTTCAGGAATGCAATACTTATTCGTGACAGCATTTACATAATCCCAAGAGCCACTCAGGACAAAATGTTATTTATCGCCTTCCACTCCTTTGAAGGGTGTTATAAGTTTCATGAAAACCGAGTTTTAATAATTATGTTTTTAATCATTAGTGAATAATTTGATTGCTTTTCTCTAAATATAAATAACCTTTTATATACGATCATATCGCAAATTATTCTCAGGAACGCACTGGAATTGGATCCAATGTTTTATTGCTACTCCAACTTCTCCGAAATTGTTTCTAAACACTTAAAAGCTTCAGTATTTGTCAGGTGTTGGTAGTTATCACAATAATTATTTACACTTTCTTCGAATTCTTTTTCATCTTAAACTGATAGTCATCTCCACTTAAGTGCTGATATCCAGGATCGTTTGCATTCAGCATTTAACCGCATTTGCGTTCGTTTTCATTTCATTAGAATTTAGATTTTTTACATGGCATCAGCTTTTCATTCCTAGTGTTCCCATTATCAAAGCAACGTTCAAATGTAGTAACACTTTTTCTTCACTTCAAGGTTTTGTTCGAGGTCTTTTTAAATGGAGAGATTTTTTACTAGGCTCGTAGAAAGTGTAGATATTGTGTAACAGTTTTTTAAATACATAGCCTTGATAATTTGAGATTCTGAACTTGGAATGTTTGTATAATTAGACAGCTTGGCTAGCTGGAGTTAGAATGTTTCTCATTCTGTTGTAATAATCGAAATCTAAGAAATTGTTAAAAATATTCGCCAAAAATTTTTTAATTTCTTTTAAAGTTCGGAATGAGTAAGTTCGGAATTTGCAAGATTACTTATAGGAAATGTGGCATTACTTATAGGAACATGATGGTATGAACAAGAGATTACTAATGTTCCCTGCATAAACGGTGGTGAAAACACTTCTTTTTTTCGGTATGTAGAATTCCATTATAATATTTCTTTACATATAACCATGAACAGAGGGACATGATCATTCCCGAAATTTCTTTAAATTATTTCAAAATTTAAAATGTTCTTTTTTGCCTTCATACGCAGTGTTACTTATGATAGGTGCTTTGTCATCTCTTTTTATTTCAGTCTTCGAAATTACCGTCATTAAGTTAAATTTTAAATTGTGTTAATTTTCTATACGAGCGTTATTTTTATTAATAACAGAGGTTAAGGAAAAAACATTTTTACGCATTTTGCAAAGTTTTGTAGATTTAGATGCACTGTTTTGAACTTAGTTTTTCTGTGATGTGAATATTTTAAAAATTTGCTTGACTGTATATCTTATACAATGTAATCAGTGTATGGAAACATTTATATTGTAATCGTGTAAGTATTCTATAATGTTTGATGTTTTATCTGTAGAAATATTCATGTATTTCATTCAATCAAAGCTTTATGTGTTCACATTTAAAATATTCTAGATTATGAATATGTTCAAATCTCCTGCTCTGTCCAATGCATCTGATTTTTTATTGATTGAATTTGTTGTTGATAGCCTAAAATGTTGTTTAAATGCATTTTAAGTGAATTAAAGACGTTTCGTGGGATTTAGTTCGCAAACTTTCATTTTATTCTGCTCTGAAAAGATACACCCAAAATAAACTTGAAGTATATTCATAAATTCCAAAAAAAAGGAATGTATTTCTACTTTATTTTAAATTTTTAAGTTTTCAGTGTTTTTAATTATGCGCATTTTATTATAAGAAAATCAATAAACTTCAAAGTGACAAGTAATATCTTTAATTTATTGCAGTAATATATAATTACACTTTAAAATATCTGAGCCCAAAACAGATTGCAATTTACAAACAACCTAGGGACCAAAACTTTATTCGTTCCCAATATACGTGTATATATTTTAATATATTCAATAAAAATTTCGTTTTTTATATATGTCAAACATTTCCCATCTTATAATTCCCTTTGAGGCTAATTATAAGGAATCTTTTAAGGCATTTAATGTCCTGCATGTCAATTAATGTAATCAAACCATATTTAATTCGTGACCTTAGAAAATAAAAGTTTAGTTTCTGGTTATCGATCTGGAATTATTCGCTGCAGATTTCTTATTTGTCAGCTAATAATTAATGCTTCAATGTATTTTAATTTTTTGCTAATTGTATCCCTGTTATTGTCATTTAGCAAGTAGAATGATAAATGCATAAATGAAATGAAATTAATCAAAAACAAAACTAATGATTAACATTTTGTAAAGCACTAAAATGTAAAATATATGTCAGTATACTAAACAGAATGACAAACGCATAAATATATTGAAGGTTTGATTTGGTTATATAAGCCAAACACTAAAGAGCTGTCTGTCTAGAAAGAAGGATGCCTTCGTGGAGGATTTTCTTAAAGAAACTGATACATATTCACGTTACATATGGAAAAAACCATAAGAGCCAACCAACGCAGCCAGTCTGCTCGCCTGGGTTCGAGGCTCAGGACAAACTACCAGCATTCAAAAATCTTTAACTGCACTGCTACTGGTAAAGCCACACATGAATAAAAATTTAACTAGGTACGAGAACAAAACTAATAGTTGATGTTTACAATATTAAATCCTAAATTATAAAATATTTCCAAATATATACGATTTCTAAAATAGAATACTGTACGGAATTAAATAAATAAATAATTCTAAACTTTTCTATTGTAAATCTTTATCATTTATTTTACTTTTTATGTTAAATTTAGATACAGATCTCAATAAATATGTACATGTAATAATATTTATTTCAACTGTTATGCACTTCGTAGAGATATTTGTGGGCGCTTTCATCTCATGTAATTGGGTACGAGTAAAAATATAAAACATCGATTTTTATACGGAACATCCTTCTCTACTGCAGATTTACAAAGCAATAAAAACCAGTGCACGCAGTGCGTCTATAAAATTTTAGTAATAAGTTCATGGTTCATCCAAAGTTGAAAAGAAAGCAATATTTGTACTTTGGTACTTGCGTATTAGCCATTGACCAGAAAACTGTCGCCAAACAGCGCGATTGCCAGTTATGAATAAGCAGGACGTAACGACACACTCATAATATCTGCGCTTTTGTTTGGCATAATCCGGATTGATTCTCTATAAGCCACCTTTTGTTTTTATTAGCAAGTTTTTAGTTACTAAACCTGAAACCTTGTTAGCTTATTATGGCATTAACCCTAATGCTATTATGGCAAACCATTAACCTTAACTCTGTTGTTATGTTTCTTTCTTTACGAGTTCGTGGACTTGGATTGATTAACGACAAAATACTTGATGAAGTATCAAAATACAGTCTATTATCCAGTATTGCTCAGGCTATCTCTAAAAGCACGTTTACAGTCATCAAAAAGCTACAACAAATACGCTGACACAATCAGCAACACAGCCTTCAGGCTATCAGGCTGTAATGGTGGAGACACCTTCACGGCAAAGGAACCAGAGTACAGCTCCCGACTCGTTTCAACCATTCTCGGAATTCTACGTACTCTCGAGACTCTCCACGCTACAACTCGCGATGCATTCAACGATAAGCACTAGAGTATAGCTCCCCACTCAGTTCGCTCATTCTCGCAGCTCAACACACTCAAGATAAAACTCGACAAGGCACTAACTCACGAGACACTCACTGACTCGACTAGTCACTGACTCTTCGTACCAGCAGGGTTTATATAGCTTTTGGCTTGCGCTCGAGAACATTCTGGGCCAAAGTGGTAAGAATTCGTTCCAGAAAGTTCTCCATCCATCTATGGCATATCGCCAAATTTGTCCCCAAATATCGCCAAATGGTCGATTTCTCGCCAAACATGGCAACCATGCCTTCCCATTTTCTGCCAAACCTAAACCCGCTTTGCTGTGAAGCTATCTTACCGCGTTTGGACATCTCGTAACACTATTATGGCAAAGCACACTAGAGCTATTTGCATAAGAGGATAGATATCTTCGTGGAGGACTTTCTAAGAGGAATTGGCTTGCACACACGTTATACATGGTAAAAAACCGCTAAAACGCACATGCAGCCAGCCCATTCGCCTGGAATCGAACCCAGGTCGGAATTACCAGTGTTCAGCGATTTTACCGCTCGACCTCTGGTGGGCTTTTTATAAATAAGAATGTGAATTAAGTGTTATTGCAGTAAAAAATCATTAAAATGTGGGATCTGTGTTCAAGAGAATAATCAGCAGAGGATTAATTTCAAAATTATGGAATTCTATCACCAAAAGAAAGAAGATTAAGGGCACGATATGATCAGCCGACTTACATGCAGAGTTTTTTCTAAACTCGGGGGGGGGGCTAATAAAACAGTAGAAATCGACGAAACGCAAAAACGAAACAAATTGAATACTGGATGTTTAAATTCCGTTTCTTCAGAATTATACAGAAATGATTGGCACAACATTCATAGGATTTCCTCCAGTTTTCATTTTTCGTTGATAGACAACTCTCACAGTCGACGGAATAATGTGTAAGCATCCGGTACTTCTTATATTCAATATGCAATCCTCGTAATCTGTGAAAAGCTTCTCCTTGTTACGCAGCTGATTGATTCTTTTGTAAAATTCATTTTGTTAAATATTTTGAAGTAATTCTCTGATAAAAGTTTTCCGAATCTATTGACTGCTATTAAAATAATTACCTTTGAAGTGAGACTTCCCCTTTAGGAATAATAATATAGTCCGCAGGTACCAAACTGGGTGAATAGTGGGTGTGACTGAGAATAGTGACACTTTTCTTTGTTGCGAATTTCTAGACACGAATGGAATTATTGTCGTGCAACATAAATCAGTTAGTCGAATGAAGTATTTAAAGACTAGTGCAGTAAATTCTCTTCAGAAATCTGTTCACTTATATCTTCATCTTTACACAATATGGAGTTTACCTTCTGTCCTTCAGGAACAAATTCCTCGTGAATTACCTCTTTTCGATCAAAAAGATCACCGATAGAATCTATACTTCTGAAATCGAAGTATATGTGAGGAAGGCAAAAAGGATTAAAAAAAGTAATTTTTTTTCAAGATTCTGCCATAATCTATTTCTGTCTTTTGAGAGCTGTGTCTTTACTGATGTTAAACTCATCAGCTGTCATTCGAAAAGACGAGTGACAGTTTTTGAGACATGCGTCGAATTTCCTTAATGTTTTCATTAGAGCTGCGAAGAACGGCCAGTCCTGGGTTTATCATAAACAGTTTCGCGTCAATCACGAAATCATCCATACCAATGAGAAATGTTGGATATTGTTGAAGCTAAATCCCAGCATTAGCATTTCTGCTTTTGCCCTTATTAGAAAAATTTAATTCCTGTTCTTTGCTCAGCTTTCAAATCCATGACAGAAGATCTTCCTTGGTACAAAACAAACGATTAATTGCACAGAAATTTCTGCCCGTAAGCAAAGAACTTTTTAAGATTGCTTTGTTTTATTAAAGAACAGGACATGAATGTTATCTGTCTAAGGGAAGAACGCCGTCATGGAGGACTTTCTAAGCGAAACTGGGTTATATCCACGATACATATAGGGAAATCCATGTGCCACATCGATACGAGCTCATGTAGCTAGCCCGTTCGCCGAGATTTGAGCCTGGGTGAGTTGCCAATGTTAAGCGACGTGACTGCTCGTCCGCTGGTGAAGCACAAAATTTTTTTAAATCAAGTTGAGATAACGTAATAAATGCTATGCCCATCGTTCGATTCCAAGCGAATGGAGTGGAGGTTTTCGTGGTTTTTCCCTATGTGTAATGCATACGACCCAATTTCTCTTGAAACGTCTTCCACGAAGGTATCCCTCCCCTTAAGAAGATAGCGCTCGAATGCTCCGTAATCAAATAAACCAAACCAAGACAACAAATTATGCTAATTATCTTTTGATAAGTTTGCTGAATTTTATAAGAAGGGAACTACTCCTAAGACTGTGTAGATGTTATCGTATACATATATCTACTATCATCCATTTAATTCCAGAAATTTAAATTGCAGCTAAAAGCAATTAATGTTATTCTAAAAGCCTCTCCTAGTTTTAAATTGTTATAGTTTTTTAAACGCTTCATTAGTATCTAAAGTTAATTTCGACTAATAAATTTTAGTTATATGCTATAATTTTTCACTGCGTCATAAACCTCGAATTTAAAAAAGTAAACAGCTGGCACTTTCTTGCGTCAGTGCTTGCAGAAATTAACATTTTGTTCGCGTCATTAACAAAACTATTGAGATTCATGGGTTAGCAAATGCCTCATTAATATTTTATAATCCAATTTGCTGCGCCATTACAAAAAAAATAGATGCATTATTTTATTTTTCACTTTAAATAAGTACATTTGGTTAATTCTCTCGAGCAGCGTTCCTCAACCTTTCATTATTCCCGGCCCAGTTTTCAATCATAATTTTCATTGCCCCCCATACAATAAAAGGTATATAACAATAATATATATTGAGTATTTGATTTCTGTTTTTAAATTATTTTTAACTAATTGCCAAAACAAGAGTAAAAGCGAGTCAACGTTGACGAGAAACTACATCTGGCATTTTGCCAAGCGGGCGGTGAAGAGGTGAAACGAATGGAAGCGGGGAAAATTTAAATATTATATTTGAAATGAAAGCCAAACAGGGAGATAACGTTAAAAGAATATAAAAGTACAAAAATTCGTTAATGAAAGTTAACCTAGACAGGATGAGCTAAATTTAGAAACTGGGAATACTTTTTTTTTTGGGGGGGGGGATAATAATAGAAATAAAACAGAAGCATAATTAAAGGAAAGATAAAAAATAAGTAATATGGTTTGTGGAAGCTGTCTCAAGCATGCGCAGAGCAAATGTTTTCTCATAGGAAGAAGGAAAATGTTCGATAACGCAAGTTTCAATTCTCATTCGAGTCGATCACTATCGAATCTGTCGTATGTTATATATGTTTTCGTGTTAATTGCAATTCACCATATTAAATATTCACTGCAGCAGCTTTATGCAGACTCATGGATCATTTTTTAAGCGGGCGTAAGCGAGCATTAGACGATAGTTATGTCAAAGAACCTCTATGTAAAGAAAAAAAGGCTCCATAGACGTAATGTAAACCACTTTGTCTGCAACGCCGCTACAAAGAAAAGGGAACATTCGCCAAGGGATTTGGCGACGGAATCTGTTGGCGAGAATTTCCCCTCTGTGATATACCGGTTCTTTGGTACCTAGCCGACATTTTCTCCCTCCTCGACGTGTATAGGAAATTGGAACACGGGTTAAGATGAATCGTTCTTTGACTTGTCACGATAATTTAAACTCGGAAATGATGAAATATTAGGTGAAGTTTCACTTTCACTGGCTGTTGAACTTCCATTGTCTATATCGCTACTTGAAACCAAAGAACCTATTCTTTGTTTAAACTCTTGCTAAACGTAACGGTCGAACCTGTCCAAACCAACTTCGACATTCAGCTTCGAGCTTTGGCGCTTTTTGGCTACAGATATTTCACGCATGCGCAGTTGTTTCCCTTTTCGTTGGAAGGGAGCCACTTCTCGAAGTTTTCCTTCTTAACAGTACATATTCTGTTAAGCATCAACAAGTACAGAGACGAGCGTGGTTCCGAAAATAAAATCTAGAAAATATTCTCAAGAATACTTAAATTTGGCATTTACCAGTACTAAAATAAATGAAGAAGTAAGGCCCCTGTGTATCATTTACTCAAATATGTTGGCCGCAGGCAGCATGAAACCTAATGTTGCGGCAAAGCCAGCGAACTATTAAAAATAACATTACCCTTTTGTAAATGGCATCACTTACGTTTTTCGTATTCATAAATGTTTTTGCTTGTTCTATACTTTATTTTTATGTTAGGAAATAAATAGTCATAAAATACTATCTCCTAATATTTGGTGCCGAAAAAGTCGTTTATGAAACAGGACCTTGAACTTATACTTCCTACTGTTGGATTATTCTTGCTGAATTATTTTACTTCCGACATTAAAACTTAGTTTTGTTTTTTTTTTGTTCTTTTCTACTACTCGGGCAATGGCGCCGACCGTTGAAGCTGTAGACAAAATGACACAACTGAAACGAAAGCGGAAAGCCGTGCGAAGTAATGTTTCTCGCTTTTCTACTGAAATTGATACTTCGAACGATGATTTCTCACTTGAGAAGGTTGAATACCTTTGTAATCGCTTAACAACTGCTTTAAATGATATGAAACTAATAGATAACGAAATTCACAACTTCCGTTCTGACGATGAATATGAAAGTGATACTTTGCTGTTTGAAAACTACATAGATACTGGTGAATCCGCAATTTTCTAAACACAAAAAATTATTCAGAACAAATTATCGCCAACTGCAAATAATGTTACTACTTCGAATATATATAATTATTTTACTACTTCTTCATTTGGCGATTACATTTGTCGACCCTTCTACTACAGAGCCTGCGACTCAATCATAGACAGTTAAATTGCCAACAATTAAACTACAATCATTTACAGGACAAATTGAACAGTTGCAATGTTTTGGGGAACAGTTTGCTTGTTCTATAGATGCCAGTCCACATCTTTCTGTTATTGATAAACATGTTTTCCTCAGAGGTTATTTAGATGGTGAAGCTAAACGCCTTGTTGATTGAATTAGTGTAATAGGAAACACCTATGAAACAACAAAAAAAATTGTTCAAGAAAAGATACGGAAATAAAGATCGAATTATCCAGTCACACTTAGATTACTTAGAACAATTAAATTTTATTCAAGACCCATCTCTTACGCATCTACATCATAGAATGTAACAGAAGAATTCAAGCTTTAACTTCTCTGGGTGAAACTATTGAAGCATACGGTAGAATCCTAGTGGCAAAAATTATTCGTGCGTTCCCCAATGATATTTGTTGCCGCTGAATTATCTATGCCAAGCATGAAAAAATAAAAGAAGGTAATATTTCTAATATGCAATTCTTGGCAGAAGTGGAAGGTGTAGTTCCAGCACAAAGAGTTAAAGGTGCGTCTTTTTCTGATTACACCGCAAAGTGCACTGTAGAAAATTTTAATATCAATTCCAAAAGAGTAAAGAAACGTAAGAAAATTTTGCTATTTTGTTCATTTTGTGATACTACTGGACATTGGCCTCAATATTGTGAAACTCTTACAGACAATGATACTCGTGTTCAGAAACTTAAAACTTCAAATCGCTGCTTTCTGTGTACTAACCGAGGTCCTAAAGTTTCAAACTGCCCAAGGAAAAATACTGCATGATGCACTAAATGCAAGAAAAAGCATCATGTTTCTAGTTGTCCTCCTGTTGAAAACAATCAACTGCGGATAACTAACAGCGCTGTAAATCACATAACCTTTCCTAATATAATTTACGCATATTTGCAGACTGCTCGTGTGCATGTTACTGGCCCCACAGGCATTACTAAATTAACACGCTGCATTTTAGATGGTGGTAGCCAAGGAAGTTTTGTTTACACAAACCTCCTTGAAAAACGTAAGCTTAAAATTGTCAATTCTGCCTCACTTTCAGTTCAAGCATTTGAATCTTTTACTTCACAAGAACAACGTAGATATGCTCAACTGTGACTTTTCAAGTTCATGGAGCAACCAAGCATTTTCAATCTCTGCTTTTGAAAGCTCCAATTCCTATACTGCACATCCTACTGCTCCACCAGAAATAGTTCACTTTGCTCAGAAGAAAAGATTGAGAATTGCTGATCCACCGCATGACTCTTCACTGTGCACAGAAATACTTATTGGTGGTGCTCATTATTGGCAAATTGTTTCCGCAGAAGCCCCAGTCAAGCTTTCAGAATCTTTTGTTATGGTACCGTCAGTGTTTGGATGGGTTCTTAGTGGAACAAGAACACGTACTACAATCGCTGAGAAGACTTCTGTTCATCACTTTTGTGTGCAAGATAAAACTGATTGTTTAAATGATCAGGTACGTCTCTTCTGCAAATTAGACTCCATAGGGATACAAGATGCGCAGAAACGAAGAATGACTACTCGCGATGAAGAAATTGCATCAGAATTTCACAAAACTTACAACACTGAAGACAATCGAAGAATTGTGTCTCTTCCTAGAAAACCATTGGTCACACCTTTGCCTACAAACAAAATTATAGCGGAAAACAGATTTCATTCTCTTCAAAAAAGACTTGCATCTAGTGATGTGTTAAAGACTTAATATGACAAATGCATGCTGAATTACATTGAACAAAAGCATGTTGGAGGTTGACCAGGGTGGGAGGGGATGTTGCGGCAAAGCCAGCGAACTATTAAAAATAGCATTACCCTTTTGTGAATGGCATTTTTTGCTTGTTCTATACTTTATTTTTATGTTAGGAAATAAACAGTCGTAAAATACTATCTCCTAATACCTTGTAATATTCTACAGTCCTGCTGTTGTACAGAACCTTGAGAGATAATGATTGCACTGAGGAAGAGTCAAAACAGCCCTTTATTAAACTCTAACTTATTTACAATGCGTCAACTCGACGCTAACATACTACGCCTCAACTTGGGCGGTAACTGAAACAGTAGAATCAAACTTAAAATAAGAGATATTCACAAATAGTAGAATGCACCTACAGGGCTCATATAATCCTGTAGCCTACAGCGCGTAGAGGAGTTTAGTGGCAGCAAGATAATAGCGCTTAAGCCGCGTCAAAACCAGCAGTACTGCTAAACAGAAGCTTGCGTATAAGCCCGCACGGCAATTTCCCAGACTCTCTCTTTCTCTACTGGAACGTCGATATTTATCTTATACTTTCCACTAGTAGAATTTGCATTTCTTGCGCGTGCTACTAAATTTAAATATCCTGGCACTGACAATTAGGGGAATGGAGGCTTATAGGAAAGTAACTTAAAATTAAAATTAACTGGTTATTTAAAATAAATATAAATCCCTACAACCTAATAAACTTAAACGACATTTGGAAACCTTTCATAGAGAGTATGTCAACAAATCCAAAGAATTCTTCGAATTAAAATTAAAATCATATGAAAAGCAAAAATCATTTTTTAAAGAAACTTGGTCTGTGAATGAAAAAGCTTTAATTGAATCTTACAAAGTTTCATATAAAAAAGCCAGATGTAAAAAACCTCACACCGTTGGTGAACAGCTTATTTTGCCAGCAACAATTGAGATTGCAGAAACTATGTTTGGAGATAATTTTTCCAAACAATTGTTGTTCATACATCTTTCAAATAATACTGTTGCTCGTCGAATTGGTGATATAGCTGAAGATGTACGGTGTTAGTTTTTCTCGAAGTTGTGTGACAAATTGTTTTCAATACAGCTTGATGAAGCAACAGATAGTAATAAAGATGTTCATTTCATTGCCTATGTTCGATTTCGATTTTGTGATAATATAACAGTAGTAGAAGTACAGTAGTACTTTTCTGCAAACTAGTAGAACTCAAAGCAACAGAGCTCTCATTATTTGCTATTTTAAATGATTTTATGAATGAGGCAAACACAGAAGGGAAAAATTGCGTCGGAATATGCACCGATGGTGCTCGTTCAATGTCCGGAAAATTCCAAAGTATACGTGCACTTGTAAAACAAAAATCGCCTAAGTGCGTCAGCACTGTAACGTGCTCTAAAAAACACTTGGTTACCCATCCTCAAATAAGGGATACCTTCTCGCCTTGGCCGGAAGAAGGAAGGGGACTGCCTCCCTGGTTGCAGGTGGGAGTAAAATGAGAGTTTGGAATGTAATCTGTACATAGTTTTATAGTAAATATTTAACCTAAGAAAGGTGTTGTTTACTTGAAGAAGATACGACTATGGTATAGGACACATTGCATGATCCACAGAGAAGTTTTCAAAGAAATGAGTCCTGGTCTGAATATTGTGTTAACTAAGGTTGTAACCGTAGCAAATTATATCAAAATGAGACCCCTGAAATCAAGAAACTTTTCCGCACTTTGTGAAGGCATGGGCGCAATACATTAAGAGTTACTATTTTAGTGCGAGGCAGGATGGTTATCACGTTGGAAAATCTTGCAACGTGTTTATGAATTAAGAGAAGAAATCGCCATTTTCCTAGAAGAAGAAAACAGATCGGAAGCCGAGAATTTTCGAGATGGTTTATTTGTGATGAAATTGAACTGCTTGGTCGACATATTCGAGAAATTAAATAACTTGAATATTCAACTCCAAGGAGCAAATACACGTATGTTGAATACGAGTGATAAAGTTAATGCTTTTTGTAGAAAATTGGAATTATGGAGCAGAAATTTAAAGCAAAAAAGCCTAACAATGTTTGCATATGTGAATGATTGTACTAAAATTTACAAAGTTGAAGAAGAACATGTAAAAGTTGTTTTTGTAACCATTGAAAATCATTTAGCCATGCTGGCAAAGAATTTTAAAAAGTATTTCCTTGCTGACAACAAACTGATAGCAAGTTACGAGTGGGTTATGGATTCATTTCGTAAGACTCCCGAAGTACTCTCAATTGATGAGGAAGAAAAATTCATAAACTTCACGACAAGTGACGAAACCAAAAGACAATTTAGTAATAAATCACTGTTTGAATTTTCGTCAGGAGTAGAGGATTATTTTTCTGCACTAAAAACAAGGGCATTTCGCATCCTAATACCATTTTCAACATCCTTTGTGAAACTGGATTTTCTGCTGTGGTTTCTTTGAAGACAAAATATAGATCTCGGCTAAATATAGAAACAGAATTGAGAGTGGCTATTTCTAATATCAAGTCTTCCTTCGAAAAACTTTCTTCTGCAAGACAGGCCCAGGGAAGTCACTAATAATTATTAAATTTGTTTTTAATTTGGTATGTTTTGATTAAGTAAGTTTTGATTTAGAAGTTGTTTTACTTTAATAAGTTAACTATTAAATATGTCAAAATGTATTGTGTTTTGCATGTGTATGTGTGCTTTCCTTTCAGTCAGTTAACTAATTTTTTTAAATAATATTTTCACTTGGATGTTCTCGCGCCCCCCTAGGGAACGCGCCCCGCAGGTTGAGAATTACTATTCTAGAGTGATTAGAACGCAAAGTTGCGAAATATTTATCATGGATTACAGATCACGCTCTGTTAAGTAGTTATTCTCATATCATATCATACTGTTACGAATTTCACATTTATTTGGCTATTTATTTAGAATTGTAATTAAAATTCCTTTTTATTTCCCCGTGCAACGCAGACGATTTTTGAAGAGAAAGCTACGTCGAAAAAAAAATAACAATAAAAAATAAAAGAGCGCGTGCATTTAATGCTTAATAAATAAATATCTCGTAATTACTGTTGCCATCCAGAAAAATTGTGATTGTTCTACTGATAATTAAAAAGCTTATAAAAGCCGAGTTGAAACACCTCATCTCACATCTTCTATCAGAATTTGAACAATCAGAAATAAACTTACATGGCACGAATGCCATCGAAATGGAAGTCCATAAGCTAACTAATGATATTAAAGATGCATATAAAAATGCAATTAAACAAGTTCCAAGGCAGCAATAGGCAGGCTTACTCCCAAAATTCATAAAGGAAAAGATCAAAGAAAGAAACCGGATGAGAAAACGGTGGAATCGAACTTGGGATCCCAGGCTGAAAATCAATTTAAATAAACTCAATAGGGAAATTAAAACAGACATTATAAATTACAAACAAGAATTATGGGAGGATAAAATGCTTGCCTTTAATAATACTAGAGACGGCTTCTGGTCCTTTGCAAGAAGACTTAAGTCAAAACGGACGGTAAACAAACCAATTTATTCGAATCAAGTCATAGCACTTACGGACAAGGATAAGGCAGAAGTCTTAGCGGAACATTTATCTCATCAATTTACACCCCACGAAGATCCTTGCGACATAAATTTTGTATATGAAGTCCGACACTATCTACAAAACTGGATGATAGAACAACCTGCTCCTAACAGGATAGAGCATACTAATTTACAGGAAATTAAGGATATCGTAAAACGTCTGCGCATGCGCAAGGCACCTGGCTTTGATGAGATCACAAATCTCACAATCAAATATCTACCGGACTGTATACTTCTCAGATATGTAAAAATTTTAAATAGATGTCTGGACTTGTCATATTTCCCATATATTTGGAAAAAAGCAAAGGTGATTCTGCTCCCGAAACCGGGAAAGGACTGTACGCGGGCAGAAGGTTTTAGGCCGATTAGCTTACTTCCAGGCCTTGGAAAAATTCTCGAACGGATAATATTAAAAAGAATGCAACCATATTTGGATATCTTGCCATCGGAACAATTCGGTTTTAGAGCAGGACTGTCTACAACTAAGCAGTTAGTCCGTCTCACAGAATATCTAGGTGAGGCGCTGCACATCAAACAGATTGTCGCCTTACTCATGCTGGACGTGGCGAAAGCATTCGACCGCGTCTGGCATGAGGGGCTTATTTATAAACTAATAAATTTCAACTTCAGTAGAGAGTTGGTGCATCTCATCTACTCATTTATCAGAGAAAGAACCTTCTATGTTTCCGTAGGCAGCGACACTTCAGGACATCAAAGGCTGGGCGCTGGGGTCCCCCAGGGTTCTATCTTAGGCCCGCTTCTCTATATCATATATGTGGCTGATTTCCCAAAAGACGGAATTACTACGAACCATTACCTCGGATGTTATGCGGATGACACCGCTATAGCAACTAGATCTATAAGTCCTGACTATGCAGTGAAAAAATTACAGCTACTCATGCCTGCAATAGAAAAATGGTGTGAAAAATGGAGAATATCCATTAACGCGGCAAAGTCCAAGCTTCTCATCGTTAGACGAACACGAACTAGGAAGCCAATCACGGAGAGATTGATTCTTTTTGGTACAGTGGTACCCGTCGTGAAGCATGCAACCTACTTAGGAGTTATCATAAATGAGAAACTCACATGGAAACAACATGTTAACAGTGTGAAAGGGAAAGCAATCGCTGCCTTAACTAGTCTGGTACCACTAATCGGCTCTAAATCAAATTTAGAACTTGCCAAGAAAAGGCACATTTATATCGCAATCATTAGACCAATCCTGACTTATGCCTCTCCAGCTTGGGCCACCTATATTAGGAAGGATATAGAAAAATTACAAATACTGCAAAACAAGGCCTTGCGACTTATTACGAACGCTCATTTCTACGTCAAGAATGAAACTCTGCATAAGGATCTCAGGATTGAATACCTGAATGAATATTTACACAGACTAAATAGAAATTTCTTTAAAAAGGCACTAAGATGTGAACACTTAAATAAATTCTCAGTTTTTGACTACGTAGCCCTTGAAGAAGACTACAACTTAAGACCTCTTGCGGCACATTTGACTAGGGACCTAAACTTCCCGGCATAATAATTGAATTTTGCAGTTATTGCTGCAGTGTATATATGTAAATATTAACTTCATCTATTACTGTATAAGTATGTTTTAAAATTTATTGAATTTGCTGTGTTTCATGTACTCTTATTTGTTATTCATTATTATTGTTTATGTATTCCTTATATTTTGATTTATTGTATTTTGCTATGTACTCATAGCACTTGCTCATGAATTATGACTTGTCAGGATATCCTCTCCATCGTTGGTCTTGGTTCCTTGCATTGCGGTGCCTGGCACCCTTGTTCTTTTCTCTACTCTCATCTTTCTTCTCTCTTGCATCTTGCTTACTTGTCAGGAAAAATACATTAGGAGCACTTTGTTGCAAACTTCAGTGAGCCGGATACACCGCATCTTATGTGGTATCCCGGCGATAGATTTCCAGACTACACCAAACTCATCTCAGCTGTTGTTGTTGCTGTTATACTTGTAGCTGTAAAAAAATGTTGTTTGTTTACTTAATGCTGTATTGATTGTAGCGATTTCGCTGTGAGATAGAATTATTTTATCTGTTTTGAACTGAGTTTTTGCTAATCGTTTGAGATATTGTGATATTGTGCGAAGATCTGTGAAGAAATATTTCAGCATTTAAATTTATTTCTTGTGGAAAGAATAATTTTTTGTTAACTTTTTACGACTTGTGCATTCAATATATAACGTCCGCACGTAACAATACTTTTCGAAGTAGTCAAGCCCTAGAGCAAAATAGAACCGTTTTCATCATTTGGAAATCTTTGCTGACTGCTTTAAAAATTCTGATGTGGACAACTGCAAGAATGTTTTGTACGGCCTTATACATTTTTTCCTTCTCTTCATTGAAACTTATTTCCTCGAACTATTCTAACTTAATGAACCGATTCCTCAAGGCGAATTGAAAATGATAATAAAAATTGCAAATTTTGAAATTAAACATTCCGGTCAATTTTTACTGTAAGGGAATCAAACCTTTTTCAATTTTAATTCTTCATAAAGAGTATAAAAATTTCTGAAATATAAGTATAGGAAACTAAAAGCCGCATTAAAAGTGAGATTTCGTAATTTGTCGAAACTTATATTTTTTTAAAAATAATATTGCCCAAACATGAATATTTTCGTCGTTTTAAAACCCTTCTGTAATTGGAAGTATGGAAGTATATGACCACGACCAACAATTGCGAAACTAAGGACCGGGTAAGGTAGTGGGTACATACACTGGAGTGCAAAAATTAAGGACGAGACGGTTTTTTCAATATAACTTTGTACAAAAGCTTTCCAAATCAACACATTTAATACCGTAACATCCCCAATACGTAAGGACATGAGTAATGTAAGCAACACATACTAAAAGAGAAATCAGAGGGATAAAAAGAAGCTTTATTAAAAAAGTAGCATGGAGCGCAATGCGACTGAAGGCCGAAACATCCCTGTGATAGGTGTCCAGCAAGAAACATCCGGTCTTTAATAGGGGATATGATCTCCCCTGACTGCTACGCAGGTTTCACATCATTTGTGCATGCTGGATATGGGGTTGTTAATGAGCTGTTGAGACATAGCTGCTCGTTCCTCTTGTAGCACCAGTCGCAGTTTCGGAATCGTTACTGGCGATAAGTTACGTGCTGCCACGGGTCTCCCTAGTAAGCTCCGTACATGCTTGACGGGATTTAGATCCAGAGACCTTGCCGACCAATCCATGTGTTCAATATCTTCACTCCCAACAGCTCTTCGACAGTAACTTTGCGATGAGGTGGAGCGTTTTCGTCCATGAAGAGGAACTGAGGACCCATAGCCCTTGTGAAAAGATGCATGTAAGGAAGAAGAACCTCGTTACAATAGCAGTCCTAGGTGACGAACCTCTTTGGGAGATATGAAGGTCGGTCCGGCTACCATGCATTATGTCTGCTCGAACGAGAACTCCGCGACCTCCAAAACAGTCCCTTTTGATGATGTTGAAGGGGTTATTGCGTGTTCCCCGCTCTGTCCAGATGTGTATGTGTCTAGAATCGCAACTCAGACTAAATCTGCTCTCATCTGTAAAGAGTACTCGTCCCCATTCATTGTCTCTCCAATTCCGGTGTTCCCGGCACCACAGAGAACGCCTTCTCCGATGGGCAGGCGTTAGAGGTACACACCGTACAGGGCGTCGTGCAAACAGACCACCACCGTGCAGTCTTCTGGCCACGGTAAAACGCGATATCGGTCGTCCAGTCGCCTGTGTCGTGTGTCTAGCGATTTCTCCCGCTGTCTGCCGCCTGTTTCTTCTGGCCTGTAAGGCAATATACCGGTCATCTGCGGGTGTGGTTCCTCGTGGACGACCACTACTAAACCCCCGGATAGCTGTTCCTGTAGTTTGAAATTGTCTCCAAAGTCGTGAAACGATGCTGTGAGCAATTCCGAACTCTGCAGCCACACTTGTCACACTGCGGCCTTCCTCCAACTTCCCAATGATTCGACCTCGGGTAAAAGCATCCAGATGTCGTCTAACAGATTGATTATTCGCCATTTCTCGCTGAGGCAGCAACTCGGTGTGATTTTAACTGCTATACGGCGTGCAATCTCTTTGCCAGAAATACTGATCTTACACCGACAACATGCTTTATACTACTCAGACACTCCCCCATTACGTCTACCTGCATATCTGCGCATGCGCTACCGTACATCACCTTACTTAATCTCCTGATTGGTCTTTCTGTCCGCTTTGCCTCTTCGTTCAGCTGATATGCTAATTTTTCGACTTCGTCCTTAATTTTTGCATACCAGTGTATACTTCTGGGTATTCTCGATTCCTATAAACAAGAAGGTGCACAACTGGATGTTATAGCAGTCCCATACACGAAATTTGAATATTCTCGTACGTAATACAGTGCAAAAAAAAAACAAAATGAGACAGTTCCGTATCCCCCGTTCTACTGGGCCAATTGACTAAATTCAACTTGCGTTTTTCATGTCTCGAAAGCTCGACTTATATATTAGACTATATATTAGATATATTAGACTTATATGTAACATTGTTTTAATATCGGTATTTTGACACAAAATCTGACGTTTTCTGAAATGACATGCCAATTTTTTTCCATATTTCGATTCTACGACTCAAATTATGCCTAAATATTACATTTTGTAAAATTTTATGCGAAATTTACGGAGAAATTTAAAAAATTTATGTTGGCGGATTTTTTCTCAGCTTGGCGAACTTCTTAACAAACTTCTTAATTTATAGTAACCTATTTTCCTTTCCTTTTTTCTGTTGTATACGAACGGAAGAAAGGTCACGTTCATTACTTTCAACCAATTTTAACAAAGTACGTAAACTACATTTGGCGTTATTATCGCTTGTAACAAATATGCCAAATTTCAGAACACGCCAATATGTAAATTCACTTATATCGTAGGAAATTTTGAATACAAAATTCTAATTTTTTTGCAGTTGCGCCTAAAAATACATCTACTTTAGGATGATCTTAAAAATTTTATAATTTATAATACAAAAATGTTTTTGAAAAACCTTATAAAAATTATTTAAAAATACAAATTTTAGAAATAAATCATAAAAAATGTGCGAATTATATTTGGATTAAGCCCAAATTTCGAATTTTGGAAAAAGGAATCAACTAAGTTTAAAAAAGAGAGAGATTAATAAATATACGAAAATTTAATTAGCATTAAGGACCGAAAATTTTGAGAGTTAATTTTTTAAAAACTACTCAAGCACTTTTTACAAAACTTGGCAGTTTCGCATAATTTGGGTCGTAGAATCGAAATATGGAAACAAATCGGCATATCATTTCAGAAAAAGTTCGAATTTGTGTCAAAATACCTATATTAGAACAATGCTATGTATAAATCTAATACGTAAGTCTTCTATGTCGTGCTTTCGAGATATGAAAAACGCAATTTAGGCAATCGACCCAGAAGAACAAAGATATAGAACTTTCCCCCCCCCCTTTTTTTTTTTTTTTTTTTTTTTTTTCCCCTGTGCAGGGCACGTTTAAGCGTCATTAAAAAATCCCTTCGGAATCCATTTTAGATGCATTTTGCAAGCTGTTTTGGAAAAAGAGTCTTTTATTCTGTCTGGACAGACGTTAAGCAAAAAAATCGTCCAAAGGATTCGGGAAAGGTCATTGTATATTTCTGTTAAAATACGGTACCCAAAATTTTTCGCGTTTGCAATACTTCATATAAAGAAGAAGAAACAATACTTCTATATGTGTAACGCCATGATGTTCTTAATGAACAAGAAAGCATTACAAGCATCAGTGTTCGAAAATTCTGGAATTGTTTTTTAGTCCAAATCGGCTTTGTCCCTGAAGTACTATTGTTTTCGTTTTGCGATTTTGCGTCGGAAACATTAAATGTCGGTTCACTTTTCAAACTGTTGCCACCAAATATTGCAGTCCTGTATTATATTTAAAGAAATTAAATAATGAAGAATGTGCATAAATGTATGTACAGGGTGATCAGCGAATAAGCCCTGATTTCAAAATTAAATATCTCTACAACAAAGATCGATAGAATTATGCGGTAAACTGTACGTTTATTAGCAAAACTGTAAAAATGGTGTACAAAAGCTTAGAAAATTTAGTTACGAAAATCGTTAACAGATGCCGCTCTAATCGCAATAATCTATCAATAGTCTTTAAAATGTGCTTCGAAGTCGAAAGTGATCAGTACGATTGTTCGCTAGTGAAAAGAGGCTAGCGTAGAAAGTGAAATAATGTATTCCACTGAACAACGTGTTTTTTTTTTATTCTGGAATTTCACCGATTAGAACACAGTCCCACTGCAACACGTCGCAGTTTCCAAAACCGGTTCAATGTTCCAGTTGGACGCGATGCGAAAACCATTCGCATGCTCTTCGCGAAATTCGAACGGACTGGCAGCGTGGCTGATGATCGAAAGGGAAATGTTGGGCCTAGGCCAAAGAACCTCTATGTAAAGAAGGAAAGGCTCCATAGACGTAATGTAAACTACTTTGTCTGCAACGCCGCTACAAAGAAAAGGGAACATTCGCCAAGGGATTTGGCGACGGAATCTGTTGGCGAGAATTTCCCCTCTGTGATGTGCGGTTCTTTGGCACCTAGCCGACATTTTCCCCCTCCGCGACGTGTATAGGAAATTGAGGAACACGGGTTAAGATGAATCGTTCTTTGACTTGTCGCGATAATTTAAACTCGGAAATGATGAAATATTAGGTGAAGTTTCACTTTCACTGGCTGTTGAACTTCCATTGTCCATATCGCTACTTGAAACCAAAGAACCTATTCTTTGTTTAAACTCTTGCTAAACGTAACGGTCGAACCTGTCCAAACCAACTTCGACATTCAGCTTCGAGCTTTGGCGCTTTTTGGCGACAGATATTTCACGCATGCGCAATTGTTTTCCTTTTCGTTGGAAGGGAGCCACTTCTCCTTCTGCGAAGTTTTCCTTCTTAACAGTACATATTCTTTTCCTAGGCAAACTGTAGTCACTCCTGAAAATGCAGCCGAAGTTTCTGGAATTGTTCAGCAAGATCCTAGGAAAAGCGTCCGAGGGATTGAATTAGAGACAGGTTTAATGTACACGAGCCCGCAAAAAATATTAAAAAATAGACTATGTCTGTTTCCATACAAAATCCAAAGTCATCAGGCCATATCCATGAAAGCTGTGCAACAAAGAGTTGACTTTGTGAATCAGATTCTACTAACAATGATCTACGACAGATTTGATGCGAGCTGCATCTGGTTCACAGATGAGGCACATTTTCATTTGAATGAAATCGTTAATAAAAAAACTGGAGATTTGGGGGTTCCGAAAATCCTGAGAGGTTCCGAAATTTGGGGGTTCTGAAATTCCGAAAAAGCACTGCATTCGCCTAAAGTTACTGCTTGGGCTGCGGTTTGCACCAGAGGCATTATCGGACCCTTTTTCGTACGAAAAACGATAACTACTGAACGTTACGTTACAATTTTGGAACAATTTGTCAGCACTCAACTAGCGTTGGAGGATCGACCAGTTATCGACTGGTTCATGCAAGATGGAGTTCGACCACATCGAACCGATGAAGCTTGAACCGTTGATTGGTGTTGCATGTGGTTCCATTTCCGTTGAGACATTGCAAGACGTGATGTCAAATTTCCTTGTTCGTTTACGCCACCTTATTGTTTCGAACGGTGAACATTTCGAAAAAATTGAATTTTGATTGCAAAGGCTGCTTCACTTTTTTTTTTTTTTTTTTTTTTTTTTTTTTTAAGGACTGTCAGGAACACAGTTTTCAGGGCAAAGCGCCATCTGTGAACGATTTTCGTAACTAAATTTTCTAAACTTTTGTACACCATTTTTACAGTTTTGCTAATAAACTTACAGTTTACCGCATAATTCTACCAATCTCTATTGTAGAGATATTTAATTTTGAAATTAGGGCTTATTCGCTGATCACCCTGTATGTTTCTCGCATTGTGATAAAACGACGGTACCTAGAGCCATCGAATTTTGAATGACGTAATCCTGCTCCGAATATGGACATCTGGAAGCCCAAATTTGAAATTTGTTTCATTATCGATTTCATATTTTGTAAAACTCTAACGAATTTTTGATTAACAAGCTCAAGGATTTCAAACCGAGCAAAGTCAACGTTGTGCAGAAAAAGCATTTTTATCTTCAGCACGTGAGACTGTGTATAAGAAATTTTAAAGATATGCTGAGTTCAAAATTATTTTTGAATGTTCTTCTTTAACTGAATTTTATGGTTTAAGTGCGAAGAACATGATATTTAATAAATAAAAGTAACATACAAAATATTTAAACGTAACATTTGGACGTGATTTAATATCTGAAACCTTCCAGATTTTTTTTATTATTATTATTATTCAGTTTCAAAAAATTCCAATAATTTGATGTACATTTTCTTTCCTATGAGTACAAGTATATAAGACTCCTGTATATAAATGGGAAAAAGAAAGGTTTACCCTCAGGTAACATTTCTTTCAACTTCAAAGAATACAATTTTTTTCTAAAGATTGCCAAGTTCAGGAATGATCTTTACTTCTCTTAAGAGGGCAAATTCCTGTTTGTTCGAAAATTAGATTAACATCTACTACGAAAATCCTGAATTTACTCAGTTTTTTATTTTAGAAATTGTTTCTAAGAAATCAAATTCCACATTCTGCTTATTTTCTTCCGCGTTTCAAGCGCAGTAAAAATATTTGTTTTTGCTCGTATTTTGTACTTCTACATCATGGTTCAACATCAAAAATCTGAGAGGGATCATTTTGAATCTGCAGAACATTAAAAGCTCAGAACTCGAGATTTTTTATAATGGTATTATAATGATCAAATGATTATGACCTAGTAACTGATCCTGCAAGGAATTTATCTTTTTGTAATAACAACTATGTTTTTAACTATAAAATGTAATTTTTGAATCGTTGTTTCAAATTAAGTAATTTGCGTACACTGCGCAAAAACAAACGGGACAGTTCTATACCTCCGTTCTACTGGGCCGATTGACGAACTTCAAACTATATTTTTCATGTCCCGAAAGCGCGACTTAGGCTATATATTAGATTTATATACAGCATCGTTCTAATATAAGGAATTCGACAAAAAAATCAGACTTTTTCCTGAAATTGTATGCCATTTATTTCCATATTTCGATTCTACGACTCAAATTATGCCCAAATATTCAATTTCGTAATATTTGATGCGAAATTTTCAGAGAAATTTAAAAATTTATCTTTGCGCAATTTTTTCAGTTTGCGCCAAGAATAATTTACTTGGCAAAATTCTTAATTTATAGCAACCTCTTTTCCTTTCCTTTTTTTCATTGTACACGAGCGGAAAAGAAGTCGTCTTTCATTCTTTCAAATAATATTAGCAAAGCGAGTAAACCACATTTGTGTTATTATCGCTTATAACAAATATACCAAATTTCAAAAGGTGCCAATATATAAATTCACGTATATCTTAGGAAATTTTGGAGAAAAAAAACTCTAATTTTTTGCAGATATGCTTAGAAATGTACATCTGCTTTAAGATGAAGGCAAAAATTTTATAGATTATAATTCAAAATTGTTTTCGATAAATTTATAAAAATTATTTAAAAATATAAATTTTAAAAACAAATTATAAAAATCGGCGAATTTTATTTGGAATGAACCTAAATTTCGAAATGTGAAAGAAAGAATCATGTAAATTTAATAAAGAAAGAGATATTAATTAATATATATCAAATTCAATTAGCAATGAGGAGCTAAAATTTTGAGGGCTAATTTTTTAAAAACTATTGGCGCAATTTTTGCAAAACTTGGCAATTTGGCATAATTTGAGTCGTAAAATCAAAATATGGAACCGAATTGGCATGTCATTTCAGAAAAATTCCCAATTTGTGTCAAAATACCTGTATTAGAACAACGCTATATATAAATCTAATGCCTATCCTAAATTGTGCTTTCGAGACATGAAAAACGCAAACTGAATTTCGTCAATCGGCTCATTAGAACGGGAGATATAGTATCACTTTTCAAACTGTTGCCACCAAATATTGCACCTCTGTATTATATTTAAAGAAATTAAATAATGAAGAATCTGCATACATGTATATATATTTCTCCAAATGGGATAAAACAACGGTACCTAGAGCCATCCAGTTTTGAATAACGTACGTTTCCAACCGAATATGCGCATCTGGAAGCCCAAATTTGGAATTTGGAATTTGTTTTATTATCTATTTCATACTTTGTAAAACTTTAACGAATTTTTGATGAACAAACTCAAACAATTTAAAAGCGAGCAATGGCAACACTCTACGGGGGAAAAAAAGAACTTTTTTATTTCCAGCGCGCGGAACTGTGTATCGGAAATTCTAAAGATAGACTCATTTTATTTTATGATATTGCTGTTGAACTAAATTTTATGGTTTAAGTGCGAAGAACAGGATATTTAATAAATAAAGGTACCACACAAAATGTTAAAAAAACGCCCCTTTGGACGTAATTTAAAATCTGTTAAGACCACAAGAAGTGGTGTTACGTGAGAAAATTTTTCTGTAATTGTATTTTAGGTTTTTAAAATCAACTGATTTATTTAACTTGACTTTCTGACAGGTGCCATAAAAATGAGCTATCAATCTGAAAATAAACTGAAACTGAAACTGAAACTCTTGTACTGCATAGAGGAACTACGTTCTGTAACAGTTCTTCAGACTGCAAAGCTTTTCATGTAAATGGTAAAAATAGTTATTTACCTAATTTTCTGAATATCTGTAATCGGCTAAATAGCTACAAAATAAAAGAAATGGTGACAGATATTCAGAAGATGGTAGTATGAATCAAGTACTGTGAAAGAAATTACAGGAAGAGTAAAGGAGAGAAATTATCACTCATGTTAGAATATAATACAGTGAAATACGTTTAACACGAAAGCGCTTAAGGCGAAATATCGGTTAACACGAAATAATACAATGGTTCCGTCAAACTGCTACGTATTTTTATGCATTTTTTTTCACTTAACACGAAACGAATCTTAACACGAAAAGATTTTCCTTCTGGGAATGAACAAAATATGGAAACACCAGCTGAGCAGGGGATATTTAAGAAGGGTGTGAAATGAAAGAGGGGTGGTTTCACATATTTCGTAGAAAGAAGGCTAACTTAGCTTTAAAATATCCTCGGAATAGCCTGCGACATGAGCCAATTTTGTTTATCTAAGCTACTTTCATCTCCACCCCCTACAAACGCCACACTAAAGCTTCTCGTCTCTCATCATCTGGTCTTGGAATTCACGCGATTGGATCATTAAAGTTAGATGAGCGATTCTTACAAGAAAAGCATGAGGTTGCACTGATAATTAATTATTGTTCGGCTCACCCTAACGTTTTATTGAAAGCTATAAAGCTTACTTTTTTACCTCCGAATACAACAAGTGTCTTGCAGACTACACTTGATTAAAAATGTGTTTGATCAAGGGATTATACAAAATATATTTTTCTACCGGTGGCAACTGCTTTGAAGATATTTAATCGCAATCGAAGCAAATGAAGATTTCTCCATCAGTTTATCAGGTGCTCTTCATATGTTGCACTCTGCATGGAATTCAATGACTCCAAGGACGATTGAAAATTGTTCTCGTCATGCAGGATTCTCAAAAGTTTCAGATTCTTTGGCGCCAAAAGAAATGGAGAAGGAGAATATTGAAATTGAGAGGACACTTAATGAAATGTTCGAGAAAGTTTCTGTATTATTCTACTGCCCTACTGTATCGTCAGAAGAATATGTTGCAGTAGATGATGATAATGTATATGCAACCCCAATTACAATAGACGAAGACATTTTAGAGTTTGTTCAAAGCTCAAAAAATATCTTTAATGCAGATTCCGATGACAAAAATGAAACGAATTATTCAGCTCATGTTCCCACGTCATCCGAAATGAGGAACATCATGAAAAGGTATGCGGAGTTACTTGGACGCACATTCCAATGATGAAATGAACAACAAAAGGGACGACATCGAACAATTTGATGCTAAAAAAACAATGCAAATAAAAATATCAGATCATTTTCCCAAAATTCAATAAATGTTTTGTTTTTCGAAAAACTTAAAAATTTTGTATTAAATTTCGTTAAGTTCTTGTGGATGTTTTAGTTTAATTGATTTTTTTAAAATATATGCGTCCATACATATCTATGTAAATAAAATGTACTCTAATAATATATATATATACACTCATGGACAAAAAAATTAGCGCACCAAGAAATAATTGCGGGATCGTAACGAAACTTGCAATGAAGGTACATGTCGGGGAGATATGCAAATGATTAGAAATGCAGCCTGATTGTGCATTACGTATAACCGGTAGAGGGCGTTGAACGTCGTACTCTGTGGAGTATAAAACAGGTAACCAAAGCTTTGTTTGAGAGTGCTGAATCATTTACAAAGGAAGAGCTGAGGTAGACATGCCATTACGCCGTGTTTGAAGACAATATGAGCAGTTGTCGCAGTTTGAGAGGGGGAGAATCGTCGGGATGATGGAAGCTGGGTGGTCAGCTAGGCGAGTAGCTCGTCAATTAGGCCGCTCTGATTGTGTTGTGAGAAGGTGTTGGGACCAGTGGAGCCGAGAGATGTCATGTACACGAAGACAGGCTCAGGACGTCCTCGACAGACCAGTCGTCGAGAAGACCGCCACATCGTAAGAAATGCACGCGTACAGCCAACTGCTTCATTGGCCGCCATCCAGGCACAGGTGGCACTTTCACTAGGGGCCCCTGTGTCTTCTCGAACCATACGAAGGCGCCTGGCTGAAGGACAATTGGTATCGCGGCACCCATTACGTGTGCTGTCCTTGATGCCCACCCATCGACGCCTTCGTTTGGAGTGGTGTCGAGCACGAGGAAACTGGACTGCAGCGGAATGCAACCAGGTCGTCTTTAGCGACGAATTCAGATTCAGTCTCGGCAGTGATGACAATCGTGTTCGTGTGTGGAGAGCCCGTGGTGAACATCTCAATCCTGCCTTTGCTGTGTGTGTGTTCTCAATCCTGCCTTTGCTGTGTGTGTGTTCTCAATCCTGCCTCGCTCCCACAGCTGGTGTGATGGTATGGGGTGCCATTGCTTACAATGCACGGTCATCCCTAGTATTGTTCCGTGGCACCATGACAGCCCAGCGATATGTTCATGAATTCCTGCAACCACATGTGTTGCCACTCATGCAATGGTTACCAGGAGCCATTTTTCAACAAGACAATGCTCGACCTCATACGGCAAGGGTGTCACAAGACTGTCTCCGCACTGTTACTACCCTTCCTTGGCCTGCCCGGTCCCCAGATTTGTCTCCAGTCGAGCATATCCGAGATCATTTTGGAAGACGAGTTGGGCATCCCACGAGTTTGAACGAACTAGAGGCAAGGTTACAGCAAATATGCAACGAAATGTCTCAAGACATCATACAGAACTTGTATGACTCAATGCCCGATCGTATCGCGTCGTGCATTCGCGCAAGAGGGGGTCCAACGGAGTATTAACTCCTCCGTTCTTTTGCCTTTTTCTCTGAAATAAATTATCCTTTTCCTTTGATTTCCTTATCATTTACTTATATCAAAGCAGTCATTACGTATGTAAAATTTCGTTTCATTTTGACGACTCCTTCTTGGTGCGCTAATTTTTTTGTCCATGAGTGTATATTGGAATATCCTTTCACGCGAAATTCTTTTAACACGAAAAAATATTTCTGTCCCGTCAGTTTCGTGTTAAGCAATTTTCACTGTATAATAAATGTCCGATAATCCGGCACGCTTGGGAATACAGCTGTGTCGGACTATCAGCTTAAAATCGTCTAATGGCTCAAAATTATTTTTTGTGTCATTGAGCATACTGAGAAATAAAAATGTACACAAGATAATTTGGCAAAAACAGTAAAACATATCAGTAATTAAATTTATACATGCTCTAATGTCTATGCTGTAAAGCATCAGTGTTGGAAATATATTTGAAGAGATCGCATTATCCTGAGCAACGTAAGCTATATTAATTCAAACATTATCTCCCAATGTCGTAACTGAAGTTAAAGCGGTTTTGAATTTAAAGATCAGTGCCAGTGACACCATTAGTAGCTTTCAAATTGCCCAAGTATTCATTCAGCAATCTGCCTGTGCAAAATTATTGTAAAGTTCCAAATTGCAGCTTGATTTCATATCACTTTTCGTATCATATCTTAGCATTTTTGTATGGTTCACTTTTTGCATGTCTTAGTGCACCGTTATGAGAAAATACGCCCTGTTTTTATTCATGTCTCGTAACTTCATTTATCGTGAACTCCTATTTGAATTTTTTTTTCACGTGATATGCCATTCTTAAGCCTACCTTCAACTGTGCGAAAATATGTTTTGAGCGCATGACATCAGTTATTGCCCAATAAAAATTTGTGGGCATCTCTAATGGCCTCTTTCGTGCAGCTTTCAAAGAATTTATCGTCTGTATAGTTTCCAAAGGATTTCTTTATAGAGACATTCCTTGGGGGGGGGAGAGAAATGAGATTTTTGATTACTTCTGTTATTGAAAACTCTTACCTGAAAATTTTTTCCACGTCATGCACCGTTCTGAACATTAGTTCAGCTAAATTGAAAAATAATTACATTTACAGGCAGCAAGCTGAAATCTGGCCGTTCGTAATGCTTATGTTTTCAGATTTGATGGCGAAACTCTGACAAAGTCTTTTACTAACTTTAAAATTCCTAAACTCTCATCACCAATCGAGAAATCTTATCTTCTTATCGAGAAAATTTACGTTACTTCACATTTCCAATTTAATTTCTCTTTATTTTTGGTCGATGTAAAGTTTCCTCACAGAGAACGAGGGCTTAATTTCTAAGATTAGAAGCGCTGGAGGTGCATGGAAGGTAGTTAAAAAAAGATAAGGAAACATAAAGAAATAAAATAGTAAGAAACTGTAGAGACATTAGGCTGCTTTTATTATTATTATTATTATTATTATTAAGCAGGAGACATGAAAAATTGCCCTCTCCGGGAGAACCTAGACGTCTCGAATACACGCCGAATGGTTAAGCATGCTCGAAGGAAAGAGAAAATACCTTATATAATCTGCTTTTAAAGGGCAACTGGGAATGAGGGGACCCAATCGGGAAATCTTGGTGGTGACGAATTATCGTCCACCACCTTTCCATCCGGATGTCTTGAGCACTGCCCTCGCCGGGAGTCGAACTTGGATACCTTTAATACGCGCTGAGTGTGCTACCGTTGCATCACGAAGGCATGCTTGAAGGAAGAAGAAATTACCTTATAAAGTTACTAATTAAATTTGGATAAAATGTAAAAAGACAAATAAAAAAATCTGATGTGTATACCACATGACTTCCTTGTACGGAATATTAAATTATACGCATTTTGCATTTCATTTAAATTTGTTGGATTGAATTAAATCTACTTCATCCAAAGCCAATAAGCCACAATAGAATAAATGCACTGTTTAAAATTCACTATATTTGTTTACCACAGCGACACAAATTATGTATATCATCTGGAGAATTACCTAATCGTTGCCACATATTCTATTCAAAGACTATAATAAATCTAAAACAATGTGTAAAAGAAATTAAAGAAACAAACAATAGCAACAAAAAAGAAAAGAAACATTTCTTCACAGACGATTCAGTATTTCTCATTCAATCAATTCATTTCTAACTTCGCAACAAGACAAAAATACCTAAAATCTCAAAATATCTATTATATATCAAAAATTACGAAATCTTAAACAGTTATTTCCTCGAATAAATTTCAGAATGGATTAAACATGATTTAATTCACAATAATAAAAGAAGGCGTTGTCTTTGTTGTTGCGAAGCTTGGTTTCTCTAGATTAGCAACAAATCCACTATTTTCCTAAGTTTCAAATGTAAACAAATATGCCCGCCATGAGAAAAATGATTAGGCTTAGCTGCACTTAAAAAACTTTTAAATTGTTGATAATTCTACAAATCTTGCATGCAGATTTACTAAATGCATAAAAACCTTAACCATAAGATAATTCAATCATTTTTAAAGCAAAAAATGCACAATTTACCAACATATAAGAATAAAAAAACTGTTCTCACTGAGCCGAGTAACAGAGTGGATATATGCATACATAAATTTATATACTTTTGGTGCGGCCGATTGCAGCCAAAATAGGAGGTGCACATCTACATGTTATAGCAGTCCTATATATAAAATTTCAACTTTCTGAGGCTACTCGTTTTAGAGTTATACGAAATACATATATACGTAAGTACTTACGTACGCACAAACGCTACGAAAAATTCTCTTCAGTAAATACATACATATATACGCACGTACCCACAGGCGCCATAAAAATATCTCTTCGAAATACATTTTAAATCAGTTTTATAATTTTTTGGGGGAAAAAGAGTCCTTTATTCTGTTCTTACGTACGAATGTCACTCCAAAACATCGTTAAATTGCATTCGATAGCGATCAAAATAGATATTTTCGTTGAAATAGGATACCTGAAATGTTTCGATTACAATACTTCCTTTTTACTTCGTACAAAGAAGTAAAAAGGAACCAGGTTCAGCCTGATTTTAAGCTCTGTGAGTTATTCTAATCAAGCTATATAATATTTTTCACAAGCAAGAAAAATACAAGTCTAATTTCATCGATTCAATGTTTACCACAAGAGTGTATTTTGTTAAGTATTTTAATACTATCAGAATATCACAACAAACAGAAAAGCTCACAATATTACAATACGTTCTCTTATCTAAGACTTAATTAAATATTTTTACTGTACCTAAATATTAAACTTCTTATACTACCAGATCTCATACGAGTGAAATAAAACTCTAAATTTCAAATTAACCTATAAGTTTAAAGATAAACATCAATGTTCTGAAGCATCAATGTTCCTCTAACTTTAAGTAAAGAATTTAATTAAGTTGTAAAGTTACTTAGGTTAATTTTTTCAGGAGATATATTTTTCTTAGAGAGTGTTAGATATAATAGACTAATATTGTAAAATAGATATAATAGACTAATAGTGTAAAATAATAGACTTAATAATGAGCTCAGTGACGACCTGGATATTAAACTTCCGATGTTGCTATTAAATGTGAGTCAAGGAATCTTAATTAAAATTTAAGTCTTTCAAAGAACATTTGAAGAACAGCATTCTTAAACTGTTTGTATAGTATACCTTTACAGCTCTTTTCTCATCTTCAAAGTTAGATTAACTTTACATCTTTGATTACAATAGAATGTATTTTTTAATAAATGAGAAATTTAATTGTTTAAGACTGCTTAGACATTTTGGACCAGGAAATATAACTACTCATCAATTCTCAGGGACTTGAACTGCGGATCTTCTGATGAGTGGCAGATGTACTAACCATTTACACCACGAAAGCATGCACGAAAGACTGCGATAATTCCTTACATTCTTCCCATTTATATTGTAACTGGAGAGAAGCATAAGGCCCAATGGATTGAATCCAAACAGTGAGTTCTCATCGTCCCACCATTTTGAGTTCGGGCAGCTCTGTTGTGAAAATCACCTATTGAGGATTAAAAAAACATGACAGTCATCTATGTCCTCTTTGCGATTCTATCACTGGATTCTCTAATTACTAGCTATACTATTAAACATTTACGCTACGTAAAAATGCAAGAGAAAATAACTTTTGAATTTTTAATTAACTATTCCATTTTAATTATTTACAAATTCCAATTATTAATTTCCACTATAGTAGTATACATTTACCATCTAAATCTCACTTCAGATTTCATAGGAGATAATTTTCTTTTATATATTCTCTAATAAATTTAATTTTACCTTTGACGGATATTTTTTAAGTTCTTTTTAAATAAATTTTAAAATTAATTCATTTTAAAGTTTTTCTTCTTGTTTTTCTTTACCCACATATACTTAAGGCATCCGAAATTAAAATTAAATTGGAATCAAAACAAGGCAATGCCCTAACAATATTAATGATTACAACTGTTGATAAAAGGTCTAACATTGTAGCTAAACATAAGCAAAATTAAAATAAGAATTCACCAGTACAATAAACCCAAAAAAAAAGGCAAATTAGCAACAGAAAAAAAATGTAATTAATCTCCTTTGTCTGAAGACCCTAATTCAAAATTCATCAGGGGAAAATTAATTAAGGTTGGTTAATGAGTCTCAAATACAAGTTTCGTTCTTCTGAATCATTTGAAATCAAAAACTGATAAAATATTTAATTAAATTTTTGGATAAAAACATTAAAATTCAATTAAAACAGAAAGATTGAATGGCAGACGTACTCAGAATTTTTCCTATATGTGTTCGAACACGTGGGAAAAAGAGAAAATGAATAAAATGCTACATTATGTAAAATGGAATCAGGGATCACCCATTTTTTGAGTTTTATATAAATGATAACTTGATTTAAAAGTGAATTCTTCTACTCAATAATTTGTAATTGATTTTGAAAGTCGAATTTGCATTTAATGTATCTTAAGCAAATTTTGTTTTTTAGAGTAGTCATTTTTGCATAATATAGTATTTTATTAATTTTCTCTCTTTTCCAGATGTTCGAATACGTGCAGGGAAAATTCTGAATACATCTGAGATTGGATGTTTGGGTTTTGATTGAATTTTAATGTTTTTATTTATTAATGTATAAATGCCTTTATCGGTTTTTGATCTCAAACGATTCAGAAGAACGAAACATAACTAATCGGAACACATTAATCGACTTTTATGAAACTTTAATTCATTTTCCCCTGAGGAGTTCTGTATTAGAGTTTCAGGCAAAAGAGATTAATTTTTATTTTTATTTTTCTTTCTATTACCAATTTGCAATTTTATTCTTCGGGTTTATTCTACTGATGATTTCTTACTTTAATTTTGTTTATGTTTAGCTAAAGTGTTAGACCTTTTATCCACGGCTGCAATTATTAATATTGTTAGAGAATTGCCTTAATTTGATTCCAATTTAATTTTTATTTTGAATGCTTTAAGTTTATATATATAATTTGGGATATATATATATATATATAATCCCAAATTAACCAATTTATATATATAGACAGTGTCTCACAAAAGTGATGGGACACTTGTGCTTTGAAAAAGGAAACTGTAGTAAAATAAATTTAAAAAACATGTAAAAATTTTTTGTGGGTGTGTTTCATACTTAAATTTAGTAACAATTATTACATAACACACATTTTCTCAAAATATTAAAATATTAATTTAATAAAAATACAGTTGTTTAGAACGGAGCAAAAAATGGCTCACATAAGTGATGGGACACTTACTTTTCCATCGAATATTTATCCAAAAATTTTACTTTTTAGAAGGTTTTAATATTTTGTTGGATTTCCTTTTACTTTTAAAACGTGATTTAATCTTCTTAAGATGGATTCGACTAATTTTTTTGTGATTTCTGGAGTGATTTTACCCCATTCTTCTTGAAGTACCGATTTTAATTGTTGTTTTGAAGAAATGGTGTGTTTGCGAATTCTTGATTCCAATTCTTGCCAAATATTCTCTATGGGATTTAAGTCTGGAGATTGTGGGGGTGTTTTTATTATTTCAGGACAGTTATACAGCAGCCAGAGTCTAACGTTCAAAGCAGTGTGCTTGGGGTCATTGTCCTGGCAGAATTTAAAATCGCTATGAAGGTTCAATTTTCGTGCTGAAGATTTCAAATTTTGATTTAATATGCCAATATACTTGGACATACACCGACGACATACACCCCCATACCATAACTCCTCCTCCCCCCATGTTTTACTGTTGGCACCAAGTTCTGTTTGCGAAATTCTTCCCTGGGTTTTCTCCACGCCAAGATTCTACCGTCAGAACCAAATATATTAAATTTACTCTCATCAGCAAATATAACTTCATTCCAGTAATCACAATTCTTATTTATGTTGGATTTTGCAAAAGCCAGTTTGAGTTTTCTATTCTTTTCACTTACGAAGAATTTTTTCGTGGCTGCTCTACCGTGATATCCAGTAGATCGAATTACTCTTCTAATAGTCTCAGGATTAACAATTACTCCATATAATGCTTGTAAATCAGCAGCAAATTTAGGAGCACTCATTCTTGGATTTTTTTTAATATTTCGAACGATAATTCGCTTTATTCCATTGGATAGCTCTGATGGTCGACCAGGTCTTCTTTTATCCTGAATCATATGATGCT
The DNA here is from genome assembly GCA_000611955.2 of Stegodyphus mimosarum. Taxonomy (NCBI): domain Eukaryota; kingdom Metazoa; phylum Arthropoda; class Arachnida; order Araneae; family Eresidae; genus Stegodyphus; species Stegodyphus mimosarum. The sequence goes on along the minus strand of KK119746.1, from coordinate 276,714 downwards.
TTTTATATCGTTTAATGATATTGAAAACTGTTGAATGAGTCCAGTTAACTGTTTCAGCAGTTTCTCTAACAGATTTTCCACGTTCAATATGCAAATTACGTATAATAACTAATTTTCGAATTTCACGCAAAGTTTCTTTTCGTTTAGCATTCATGGCTGCACAGAGCTAAAAAACACAAAAATTCCAAAACGAACTGGAGAGAAATAATGCAGACGATTTTATAAATTATTGCCAAAATAAAAAACCCCAAAAATATTTTTATTGCTTACTTCAGACGATTTTTGTTGCATAGTCTAAAGGTGTCCCATCAGTTATGTGAGCCATTTTTTGCTCCGTTCTAAACAATTGTGTTTTTGTTAAATTAATATTTTAATATTTTGGGAAAATGTATGTTGTGTAATAATTGTTACTAAATTTAAGTGTGAAACACATCCACAAAAAATTTTTACATGTTTTTTTAATTTATTTTATTACAGTTTCCTTTTGTAAAGCACAAGTGTCCCATCACTTTTGTGAAACACTGTATATCCCAAATTAACCAAAGCCCAAATCAGGCTCTGTAAGCTAGTGCAAAACATTACATTGAAAAGCAAAGATTATACGAAAGCAGTTCCAAAATCACCAAACAAACCAAAGCAGTATAAAAACAAATTAAAACGGAAAATCTCCTTTAAACGCGAAAAGACAAAGGCAAATTGGTTTTACACCTCAAGGTACATCTTCGTCAGGGCTGGTGCACGGAGCAAAGTAAGAGAATTTTTCCTGTTTCTGAGTTGCAAATGCATAAATTAGATATAAAATGAATCAGAAAATATAAAAATAAAATCAGTATAAAATTTATCATTCCAAACTCTACAGGCTTGAATGAAAATGCATATTTGAAGTTGCTTAAATTTCATTTTGCTTTTAATAAATTTTTGTGTGTGTGTGTGTCTGAGAGAGAGAGATTTATAAGGGGATGCTCCATCGGAAAAGAGAACATGACTTACGGAGAGAAGGAACTTGGTGCATAAAAGCTGTTAGCAGCTCTGAAGTTTCAACACATTTTATTTTTAAAGAGCGCATTTTTAATATGAATTACATATTGTAATGTGCGAAATCTGAGCAACCGTTTTTAATCATATTTGTATCTTTTCTGTAATACAATTGATGAAAGGCATGTAGGCGATAGCATGCTCGTAGGACAGCAAATATGAGCAGCAAAGCGGCATGTTTAAGATTAAAACTGTATTCAGAGTGAACTGAGCTTCGATTTACAATATTCCTTTTACCTGTTTAAAGTTTTAATTTCCAAAGCTGAAATCGTTTGAAATCATTATTTGCTGAAGCCTATACGTAAAAAACTGAATAATTAACTTTATGTAAGTATCGCTTGTTACAGATTAGTTTTTAAATGACGCAGTTGAGAAAGATTTATAAGTAGTTATTATATTTTTAGAACAGAAAAAGGAAGTACGCAAATTGAAATAGAGAGTTATTTGAGACTATTGCAAATTAAAATTTTGTCTCCTTATGTAATTAATAGTTTACCTTATAAGATTATTAGACTTCAATTTACATGGAACGCAAACCCTAAAATTTAACTTTAATTCACTTTAAGCCTTAAATAAAAAATTATAAATTCTTTATACTTAAAACTTATCTAAGATAGATAATATATAAAATCACTGCTTGCATGTGACCCTCTTCAGCGTATCAGTTTCCAGCTATCGCCGATCCAATCTGATGTCGCACCTGTCATCACGTGAGGCAGACTACTACAAGCAGTGAAGCTATCCTCCAGTTCAGTCTCAGCATCGTCACCGCCTCAGAAGAACGCCCACTTTTATCGACCGAAACGGTGTCTCTAAGGCTACGTTCAGACGGGGGCATAAAGGGCATAGAGGCATAGTCATAAGGGCGTTAAATACGGGAGTTCCGTTCACACCTGCGAGACGGGGTCTAAGCTGTGGCCAATGAGAGAAGCTAAATTTGCGCATGCGTGTATGTGTCTACAGCTTTCCCGCGCTGTTTTCCCGCTCGATTGATTTTCCGCGTTCCCTCTGCTTGCTGCCGCTTCGCTCTGATTGGTCGACGCTTATCCCAAGTCGGCATAAAGTTGAAAAGTTAGAACCTTACGCCAAGAGCCCTAAACCAGATTTGGTGACGTAGCACAGACTGGTTGCATTAGCAACGCAGCTCGGCTTAAACCACTTATACCCTTTATGCTCCCGTGTGAACGCAGCCTAACACCTCTAATGCCTTGACCCTAACTCACTACATCATCGGCCTCTACTGCTTCTTTTGTATGAAAAGATGAATTAATAGAAAAGATATGCAACGAATAGACCTCACAGCCTTAAAATAATGCTATTACTTCATATTCCGACGTTCATCATTGCTTCCATGCTATTATTATACCAATTCCTCACCATCGACGTCAATGTTCGAAAAATAAATGCAACGTAGATTGGGAGAGGAGACTTTCCAGGCGCCCATTGAAATGAACAGATGCTCTCAGATACAAACAATAGTCCTTCAGGGACAAAGACGCTTTCGACTAATAAGACGGTTAGATGTATTTTTTTTAATTTCTAATAATAAAAAAAAGCATCTTGCTTACAGAGGTACGTTTATTTAAAAAGTACATTTATTTAAAATGAAATTATTATTTCAGAAAAAATTTGTCGGCGTGTACATTTGTACATTTTGTAAAACATTTCGATTTATAATAAATACAGTTATAATCATTTTTACAATGGACTAAATTCAATTAATCATCCGAGAGTTTTAGGCCTGTAATTTAAAATTCCTCAAATTGTCATGATTAAATAGAATGTTCTGATTACAATAAAAAAACGACTTTCTCATTTTCTTTCTTTATTCTTTTTCTTCCAATATACATCCAAACCGAAATCGGATACATTAAAAGCTGGCAGAAACTTCTATGTGTAAGAAATACGAAAGCCACCCTTTTATACAGAATTTTCCTATACAATTTAAAATTCAAATTCTTTACAAAATGAACTAACTTATATTTTTTGGACACGAATAAATATTGTTGCGTTCTACGGGTTCGTGGATTTGAGAGTATCCGATGAAAACACGATGCAGAACAATAAAAAGCACAACTTATTTACAAGAATTACTATTTACAGCACAGTTCCAAAATTACCTTTAAAAGAGTCGAAAATCTACAATAAATACGCTGAAACAATCAGCAACACAGCTTCAGGCTGTAACTGTAAAGGTAGCTTCACGGCAACACTAACTTATAATAAACACCGTGGAACAATCACCAATACACTGTCAAGCTATACTGTAAAGTTAGCTTCACGGCAAAGCACTATCCCGATCGCTTTCCGTTCACCAAAACTCTCGCGTAGCAGCTATTCTCACAACTAATCACACTGCTCGCAACACTTCACAATTTCGCAACTACTCACAATACTTCACAATGCTCGCAACTTACTGCTCTCAGAAACACAAGGGTTTATATAGCTTTTCTTTAAGTTCCACACGTTTCGAGAAACATCTCGACAGGAAATTATTCTAGAAGCTTCCCAATTGGACCATGGGATATCGCCTATTTGGTCGCCAAATGGGCGATAAAGTCGCCAATCTGGCAACCCTACCATACACTATTTTATGGCAACCCTAGTGCTATGCCGGAAAGCTTACATACAGGCGCAACCGCCGAATTTTTCGTAACACTGCCCCCTCCCAAGGACTGCACGTCCCGGGCAGTACAATCCTTGATCAGAAGCATAATTCGATACATACAAAAGGTAATAAAACAAACAAATAACATAACTAAAGAAACCAATATTTACATTATATACAAATTAAATACACAAGTTAAACACATAACAATTTTAAACTATACTATTAAAGTTCAGAATGGATTTTAGTCTTAGGCTTTTCACTAAGTTATACCCGGGTCAAATACTTTTTCACGGCAGTTCTCAGATATATTTCTGTTTTTCATATCACAGTCTGAAGATTCAGTCATTTCAGACTTTTCTTGCACAGGAAGATCTGAAACAGTTCGTTCACCACTCTGTAGTTTATTCGCACCGTGTGTACAGTTCACCTCGATACTCACAGCAGAAGGTACATGCTTATTTACCTCTATTTCCTGAAAGCGAGTTCCGATGTTTACACCAGGACCATGAATAGAATCCGATCCTTTACAAGCAGAAGTATCCAGGTTTAGAATCAAGTCCTTGTCTGCACAATCTGCACTATAAGACACGCACATGGATTGCGAAATGGGTAAACTTTCTTGCAATGCTGGAGCACTCCGCGTAAGTTGTACATCAGCTTCTTCCATCTCAGCATCACATGAACATGTGATGTGAACATGTGAACACATCTCATCAGATCGTTCAATGCTTGCTAACTGCGACTTCGTAACTTCATTATCAGTTTCTATGATCTTGACAGCCGCATTTTCACTTTCTTCTGTCTCTACTTCAGGCACGTGAGAATCAAAACCTTCGTTCTCGTCTTTTATTTCTTTATGTTTTCGTTCTCTTTCTTTAATCACGTCAGATGTTTCATCCATGATTTCTGGATCTTTCTCAAACACTCCACCAGCTACTTCCTCCGTTTCTTCATCCTCTGACTCTTCAGATGCCACTTTGATTTCCGCATCTTCTTTTATGGCTCCAGTTTCTTCTGCAAGCTCCTCTTTCATCTGTTGGAGTTGCTCTCGTACCTTTTCTCGGCCGACTTTCCTCTTTTCGCGCTCGGCCTTCATCTCGGCTATCATCTCTTCATAGCCAGCTTTTATCTCTTGTTTCATCTCTTCATATCTGGCGTTCATCTTTTCTTGTCCGGCTTTCATGTCTTGTTTCATCTCTTCTTGTCCGGCTTTCAGAGCTGCTAACATGTCCATCAAAGCTTTCATTTCCTCCGCCTTCATTTTCTCCTGTAGACGGATGACTGGCATTCACTCTCAAATCCCACTTCTGACACCAGTTGTTGCGTTTTACGGGTTCGTGGATTTGAGAGTATCCGATGAAAACACGATGCAGAACAATAAAAAGCACAATTTATTTACAGGAATCACTATTTACAGCACAGTTCCAAAATTACCTTTAAAAGCGTCGAAAATCTACAATAAATACGCTGAAACAATCAGCAACACAGCTTCAGGCTGTAACTGTAAAGGTAGCTTCACGGCAACACTAAACTTATAATAAACACCGTGGAACAATCACCAATACACTGTCAAGCTATACTGTAAAGTTAGCTTCACGGCAAAGCACTATCTCGATCGCTTTCCGTTCACCAAAACTCTCGCGTAGCAGCTATTCTCACAACTAATCACACTGCTCGCAACACTTCACAATTTCGCAACTACTCACAATACTTCACAATGCTCGCAACTTACTGCTCTCAGAAACACAAGGGTTTATATAGCTTTTCTTTAAGTTCCACACGTTTCGAGAAATATCTCGACAGGAAATTATTCTAGAAGCTTCCCGATTGGACCATGGGATATCGCCTATTTGGTCGCCAAATGGGCGATAAAGTCGCCAATCTGGCAACCCTACCATACGCTATTTTATGGCAACACTAGTGCTATGCCGGAAAGCTTACATACAGTCGCAACCGCCGAATTTTTCGTAACAATATTAATTTGCACTCTTTTGTCACAGGTGAAATTTTAACTTCCTTCAGATTTAAGTACCGATAAAACATAATTTCCTTTTTTTTTTCTTTTTTTTTTGTATTGTTGTCGTTTAAATAAGGCTATGTATATATTTAAAAATTTAATACACTAATTATATCCCTTTAATCTCTTAAGTAAGGAATACTTTAACATAGTTGGTTTTCATGGTTTTCTTAATGCGTAACTTAAGTACGAGCCAGTTTTCTTTAAGAAATCCTCCACAAGGGCATTCCTCCTCTCTTAGGTAGGCAGCCTTTGAGTATTTTTTCATAATCAAATAACCTAACCTAAATTAAGAATTTATGTTTCTCTGACTATATCTCTTAAACAGTGAAACAGAAATGAAAGGAAACTTTTGCTGATACGCTTGCTTCCTCAATCTTCTTGGTAATACAATAAATACGAATCGATTGTCAATTCATTATTTCCTTTTTTCCTACCTTTTAAATTACGCTTTTAGTATTATATATTAATCATAACTGATATCAGTCACGTCAATATACAATAAACAGTGATTACTTGAAAATTTAGCAGTGATGAAATGTTGGGCTAAACGAAGAAATGAAACTAAAATATGGTCCGAAAATCCTCAAGACAAAAACAAAAAAACGCTACACTAACTCTTTGGTCAGTCGCTCTTGATAACAAACACTAGGTATGGTATAATATGTATGCATTCATCCCAGAATACAGTTCCACGATTTCTTAGTACCATAGCAAGTAAAAAACGCTCTACAAACTATGAATATTTTTAATAAAAATATAAATAACTAAAATCGCAAACTAAAAGATAATTTATTTCGAAAGGTTTATTGAAGCAATTAACAATGAATCGAAGGGAGATGATACTGTTCGAGATTTGCAAGAACTAACAGTTGTCCTTTCTCCTAATAAACTTAAAATAAAATAATTCTGCATCTAATATTCCAAAGCGTCATGTTTATTTGCAAAATCCATCGAATATCAACAAACTACAAAAGGGGATCAGATGGTTGCCACTCTTACAATGACAAACTATGAAAAAAGGATAACAACTGAGGCTTTGTTTCTAACAATACTCCCACCTTTTGATTGATGACATATACTTAGTCAATCAAAACAAAATACTGTTCACACAAATATCAAAGCTAAATAGTAAACAAAAAGAAAATTAAGTTCTTAAATTTCTACGCTTAAATAACTGAAATAGTGTTCAGGTTAGAAATCTAGATGGAATTTTAATTTTTCGTCCACTTCTAGTTACGACAGTCTTAATTTCCTTTGATAAATATGGAGATAAATTATTCTTTGGTAACTTTGAAAGTAAATTGTTTTCACCCTGCGTCTCGGTTTCATTTGTCTTATCTGACTCCAAAGATGAAGGTATTTCGAGAGGGAATATTCTCTGAATTAGGCGAACTAATTCTCCAGACATGGTTTTGACACGAACTACTCGAATGTTACAGTCTTTTCCTGGATATAGCTTAATCACTTTAGCTAGAGGCCATAGCACCTTGCGTTTGTCATCACATTAGATGACAAACGATGCTAGTGCAACTTCCATCTACAGTGCCAATTTCTCAACAGATAAAAGTCGGGATGTCCCCGATTTTTATCTGTTGAGAAATCGACACTGTAGATGAACGTTGCACTAGCAGGCCGAGATATTCATTTCTAAATCTCTATCTCAAGAGCTCTCCTAAATTCTGTAGATGTCTCAGTCTCTTGTTGAAATCAACTTTATCAAGGTCAGCCAAGTCAGGAACTCCAAAGACTGGACTTTCACCTAAAAATAAGGACGGTGTCAAAGGGATGAGACCATCAGAGTCCTCTGGACACATAAATGAGTGGTCTGGTATTCACAGTTGCTTCGCAGTCCCACAGCACACTCATCAACTCTTCATAATTCAGACACGACTGGCCTAGGATTCGAAGCAAAAGTTTATTAATCGTTTGAACAAGTCGTTCAAAAACGCCACCCCACCAGGGTACTGCGAGTGAATTGAACTTCCAGTCGATATTGTTTGTGGCAGCTTCTATCTCAAAAGTATTCCAATTAATTTATCTCAAGAAATTATTGGATCCGACGAAATTGCCTCCCTTGTCGCTATAAATTATCGATGGCCTCACTCTACGGGCAATAAATCTTCTAAGGCCAAGTAAAAATCCTTGAATTGAAATGGACAAAATCAGTTCCGAATGAACTGACCTGAAAACAGTGCAGATGAAAAGTAAAATCCAAGCATTTCTTTTATCCTTCAAAATTAACGGGCCACCTAAATAAACTCCGACAATCTCGAAAACACAAGCATCTCTAACTCTGTTTTCTGGTGAAGTAGCAGGCACAGTCTGTAGTCATTTACTTCCATGTCTGCTGCTCCTGACACATGCATAAAAAGCCTTTCGAATCGTAGCTCTGCTTTTCAGGATCCAAAGCGTCTTTCTAAGTGTTGACATCAGTACGTGAATTCCTGCATGAGACATAGACAGATGTTTATCAATTATCAATTTCTCCACAATGTTATGATTCTTCGGAAGTAACATCGGATAAATGAAATTTTCGTGGTCTTTTCTTTCAGTCAACCAAGACCTGACACATAAAATGCCTTCGTCATCTTTGAGCACACTGATTGACTTCAGCTTCTTAATATCATCAGACGAAAAAGAATCATCTTGAATAATCTTCACAATAGATTTCTCAGCTCTTGTCAATTCATAAACTTTTTCCTGATTCTCTTTCAGCTTCCCTGTTTCGTGTATTTCCTATGAATCTTTGTATCCACCCAATCATTCTCAATATTTCCTTATACTTCGAAAAATACCCAAAGAATCGAGAAGACATATCGCTAACATTGCTTAACGAAACTATAACTGCTTTACGTTTTTCAGTATTAGCCTCTTCTTTATTATCCATTGAAATAGAAAGAGGCCATTCTTCTTCCGGCAGTGCCAACCAAGGTGGGCCCTCCCACCATCTTGATTCAATAAATTTTTTCACAGAACATCTTTTTGATAGCATGTCGGCTAGGTTTTCTGCACCTGGTTTATGGTGCCAATTTTCACGGTCCGATAGGATTCTAATTTCTGAAACTCTGTTATTCACAAAAGTGCTCCAAACTTCTATGTTCTTTAATCAGAATAGTGCTGTAGAAGAATCGGTCCAGTAACATTCCTTTGAAATTTTGACCTTAAGATTCTTCTTGACAAATTTGACTAATCGCACTTCAATAAGACAAGCAAGCAATTCAAGTCATGGTACATTTGTTTTTTTTTTCAAGGGAGCTCGTGCTTTACTCGTGCTTTGGCTTGCACTAGTCACTTCTTTATTTTGACTTGTCAAATATACTGCACTTGCATACGATCCCTGTGGAGCATCGACAAACATATGCAAACTCAAAGCGGCCTTCTGTCAGTGGAAGTAGTCTGGGAATCTTCGTGGATGATAACAAGGGTAACGTCTCGACTTCACTTCAAAAACCCTTCCACTTCAAGAATTTTCTTTTGATATTTTCAGGTAGCTCTGTGTCCTAGCTCAGCTTAGTTTCCCAGCTCTTTTGCAAGTATAAATTTGGAAGGAGTGTAAAAGGGCAGGTGAAACCTATTGGGTCAAAAACATCTCTGCACAACTGATAGTACGTTTCGTCTTGTCACTGAGAGATCAATCAAGTCGATATTAGGGATTTCACAAAACAATGAATCTTCATATTTATCCCACAGAAGACCAAGTACTTTCAATGGTTTGCTAATTGTAGATTTTTCATAGCTCAGTTCTGTTTGTTCCCACCCTCTTAAATCACAGTTAGCACTTGTTATTAACTGAGTTGATTTTGGAATAAAATATTACGCTTCTTCATTCGAATTCACTGAAGTGACACAGTTGTCAACATGCAAGGAATTTTTCAATTTTGTAGCCACTTCCTTCAAAGAAGGTTGCAACGTCGTTGAAATGAGAATTGATCACTGCTTCTAAAAGAAACAGACTGCATTTTAGTCCGAAGACTATTCTGCAATGGCAAAATTTTCTTATTTCCTTTTGTTCCGAGTTTTCCACCGCAGGAATCTTAAGAAAACACGATCATTTCTTTGAACATATATTGAAGAAAAGCTCTTCTAATATCTGAGATAATACCTATTTTTCCTTGACTAAATTCAAGAAGCAATCTAGGTATCAATTCATATAAGTTTTGTCCTTTTGCTAGACAGTCGTTAAGTGAAAGGAAATTCTTTTGCTTGCATGAGGCAGTAAATATAGGTCTTACTGCTGTTGTACTGTTACCTTTGAAGACCGGTCTGTGGGGAAGATAAAGCTTGTTAACTCGTTTCTCTTCTTCTGGTACTTCTTCTATTACTCCAGATTTTAGCCACTCTTCGAACATTGCATTGTTTGTTTCAAATTTATGTTTCAATATGAGCTTTGTTGTCGTGGAAATCAATCGTTTTCCAGCAACTTCCCCGTTACTTGGTAAACCTTTTTTATCGTTAATCCAAGGTAAACTGACTTCGTATCGATCGTCCACCCTCTTCAGAACCTTTTGAGAGTGATCCCACACTGCTTCTTCTAACTCTGAATCAGTTTTATTTTCTTTAGCGTCTGTTATTTCCAGTGCTTCTACCTTCCACAAGTTTTCTATGTCACTGCGGTGAATCAACATGGAAGTTATCGTTGATGACATGGACAAGGAATTTATTTCTGAAACGTAATCATTTATCTTTCCCATGATTGTACATCCAAGTAGTGGTTCCACAGCAGTCAGCGCATTTTCTAATTTCTGAATTCTTCCAGTGAATAGTGCACCCGAGATGTCAGCTCCAATAAGAACTATTTTTAAATCCCTTCTTCCTACGTCAGATGTATGAATATTTCTCTCCCTTAGTTCTTCTATCTATGGTCCAGGCTGTAAGCTGACTACCGCAAATCTTTGACTGTTTCAACAAGATTAGTCGTCTAGAAAAATCCCCTTTTAGGCTTCTAGCGTTCACTTCATAGCGTTTGTGAATTTCTCTCCTTGTTGTTACTCATCCAAAAAGCGCATGAATTGACGATTCAGATTCATTTGCGTGGCACCGTATGTCTACAGCAATATCTTTTAATATGTATGAACGTTGCGATCCTGTGTCGATAAGTGTTCTTACTGTCTTCTGCTTTTTGTTTGCGTCTATATTAAATAACAGTGTTTAGGAAATTAGTGCTCGCAAGTGATACGTTTTGTTTTTCTTCTTCTTTGTTCTTTTCAACATCATTGCACCTTTGATTGGTGTGCAAATCCGAACATATGACACCCAGTGTCTTATCGAGCATATCAAACGTCATAAAATAACATCCGTGCGACATTAACATCCACACCATAATATAACATCTCTGTGACGTTGTAATGCCAGCGCAAATGAAATGTGATTACAATGTTACATAAGGACATCACTGTAACATCATAGCAACTAAGTGCGCTGTATGGAGAGTTGGTAATTATTAACAACTCGAGAAAGTTGTTACAAAATTCCTAGTTACATATGTGATTTTTTAACGCCTATAGAATTTAATAAAAATGAAATATCTTGTTCTAAAATAGGCTTCAAAGCCATTTCTTTCCCCAAAACATGATATATAACCTTGGAACAACTTCTGCGAAAAAAAAAGGGATCAAATCCTCTAATTTCCTTTAATCCCCTAATTTCCTCTGTGCGATGTTGACGACATACGTTACCATAGTAAACGAGGAGAGGACTTTTACGACTTTGAAATGCCTACTTAAATATAACAAACTATCAAGTTATCTAATTTTTCTACTAAATTCGAAAGCTGTGCTACGGTACTCAATTCAGTACAGAACTTTTTTTATATTTCTGGTGACGTTGAAAATATTAATGTAAATATTGGTGACAGTGTACATTATTTCCGTAAAGCCTTCACAGAAACAGCTCTACGACTTCTTCGTGTAATATTAGAATAATTTATTGGCAACAATGTAGCGGTTGGTAACTGCAAGATGGTGGTGAAGTATTTTGAATTAATGCTATTGTGTGTGTATATTTGAATTATGAGTTGTGTGCGGCTGTTTGAGATGTGTAACAGGCATGTTTTGAAAGGAGGGGGCCTGTTCACTGTATCGCCTTTTCAGTTACCTTGCTCAAGATATTTATAAATTATTTTTGTGTGTTCATAATTTGACAGCCGTTTAATGGCTTGTAAAAAGCACCGCGAGACTATATGCCCCTTTACGACTAAATATGTGTTATTTTTGTATATACTTACACTTACTGTATCAGAAATCGATTTCTGTAACTGTAAGAATGAAAGTTTAGTGTTCTTCATCCCATCCCGGTTACAAAAAGAATCAGAGGAATTGACTAATCAAAAGCAGTATGTTGTGAGTTTGAACGCTAAAGTGTTAGCTCAAGAGCGCGAAAGACTTGAAAAATCTTTTCAACAGCAAAATCTTTTTAATTTTGCAAATAACCATAAACATGCAGGTATTGATCACGAAAAACTTTTTGACAAACCAAGCAATATCGGTTCATATTTAAGGAAAATTACAAATGAAGAGCTGTGTGTTACTACTATGCAGGTGAAGTATAATACGAAATTTTCATCCGAGAGTGTCAAAAAATAGAAATAGTGTAGCTTCATATATGTTGTTGAACATGCGTGTTATAATTTTCACCAATCTAGATACAGTTGATGGATTATAATTTTCAGCAGACAGATTTAATTTCTGACAAATATTTAGTGGGATTCAACTTATAACCGCTATTTGTCTCTCATTTATTTCAGTTTAGTTTTCCTGTCTTTAAGTGCGTTGTTTGTTAGGCTACGCTTTTATACTGTTTCTAAATGCATTTAATTAAACTGTAATAGGACTGTGTAGATTTTAAGAACGTGTTCACAAGTCAATATTATCATTCATAAAACATGTTTTATTTGGTAACATAATGCATCTGTATTTTTCAAGAACACTTGTTCTATACTGAATTATGCACATATAATTGAAAAAACTGCTATATGTTTTATTTTCATGTTAATAAAAATTTCCAGTGCTAATATAACATTTTTATAGTTACCCATTTAAATGTGATATTGTTTGTGTTAAAAAAATAAGCAAACTTTATCTCCTTCCCCAGAAAAAATCATCAACCCATTAGCAATATTGTTAATTAAAATATATATATATTTAATTGACTACCTTTATTACTCATAAACATTTGTAAATGTTATTAATGGAGGGCAAGTTCATGACTTTTATCAGAAAGATTGCCGAATTGTAGATATTTATTGTAAATCAACAAACATTATCAACGTAAGCAAAAGGAAAGATAATTTAGCAGTTTAAAATACAAATTGATATGATATTTTCTCCATTAATTTTCCTTCAAAATTGAAATGATATTTCCTTCACATATATTAGATTTATCATCATATGAGTCAGTGAATCCTTATTCTGTTCCTATATTGATCAGTATGGTGCAAATCCATTGCCTCAATCTTTGCAGATCTTCCTGTTTTCCACTCACTTCCCCCCCCTTGTGTGTGTGTGTTTTAAACATGTTGGGGATAAGCAGTCCTCATCATATAAAGTAATTATACTTGTCCGCTTAGCGAGAAACGGTGGTTACTGATCTGTGCATGTTTAAGAAACAGATAGTTGATGATCTATTTTTTTGCAGTAGAATTGTGGAAAATAGCTTTTTTTTTACTGGAAAATACTCAATTATGCTTACTATTTTCAATCTTCCGTCAACTAAAAATAAAAGTTATATTTGATGTTTGAGGCATTATTAACAGAAATTTCCAAACTATGGCCACAAGAAAAAAAAAAAAACTGCTTATATATTATAGAAAAATGCTGCCAAAATTACATTAAAAAAATGACAATAAAATTTTTCTGCATGTTTATAAATGTTGTTTTAAATAAATTGCTAACAAAATTGTATTTAATAGTATAATTCACAAAAGTTTATATTTAATTACTTCTATATATGTACTCGCATGTTAAATAACTTGTACTGTATAGATAGTAAATGAATTGTTGGTTGATCATTTACCATAATCAGTTTTGTTTTAATCGATGTTTGCACCATTTGGCAACAAATCTACCTTTATTAAGCCCAGATTGGGCCTGTGCCATTCACTCTCTTGCCAAGACTGTTATAGAAGACAATACCAAGAAAATTTGAAATTGAACCCAAGTTGAAAAACAAACTAAAAGTAGTAGTCATAATAAACTGAATATATGCAGTGCTGATAACATTTCTACATGTTTCACATAGCATAAGCAGTTTTTACTTTAATTTTTACAAAAAAATTTTTTTTACTTGTTTTCATAATATTAAAATTTTAAATCATTAACCCTCTTGCTGTGTATCTCTCAATTTCCATGGACAATATAGAAGTAGCAAAATTTGTGCAACCCACGATTTCCACGAGGATGCATTTTTTCTGTCTATTTAACTGTGCAACCCGTTCTTTTACCGTCCATGGTTTCATTTCGCCTTTTCTGTGATGTTTAATTGTTTGCTCAGGTATGGGTTAGCAAATGGCATTAGATATCCATATTTCTGCAAAATATACAAATATGTTTTGTACCATTTTGTGTGCTCTTTTCAAAGACCAAAGATGTCTGTAGTTCAACTCTCAATCCCATTAAGCTAACTGCTCTACATTTTACTAGCCATAAATCCACCAATCCTATCAAGAAAGAGCCTCATAGGCAGTGTGTTGTTAGTTGCTAAAAAAAAAAAAAAGCTCACACTGGCAAAAAAATTCGCAAAGAAATGAAAATTTGGTGCTAAGTTTGCTAGGTAGGACTTTTCCTCGAGCCTTGTTTTCTTCAAAATTGCTTGGTGAGACTGCAAATCTCTCCAAGCAAACTTTATTGGCGACAACACATAGTATACAGATTAAAAAAAAAAATGTTAGTTCTAAGAATTTTTGACTTTAGAGGCATGAACATTTTAATATTGTTTAAAATTTGTTTCAAATGGGTCTTTCATTTCCCTTCTCCGCCTAAATTCCGCACGATAATTTTTCGCGTAATGACCTGCTGTTTCTCCGTGTTTCTTATTTCAGCATTTGGTGCTACCCCATAGTCTTTCTATGTTTTGTGTGTACATTCCATTTTCCAGATCGACAAAATTGTATTTATAGTTCACTTTGAAATGTCAAAACTTTCATCTTCCAGTGTTTCAGTGCAGTATGATTTCATGAATCTGAATATATTACAGTTTCTTTTTTAATATTTTCCTTAATTGCTCTAGTATAATGCTCATGAATTGGTTTGAAAGCTTCACAAGTAAACATTCATTGGTAAAAATATATTTATGGGTGCCCCTTGGCAAAAATTGGCAATTTTTGGCAGTACATGGACACCAAGTTTGTGCAGTTCTTTTAACTTGTTATTTTGGCTTTGTGTAGCGGCAATTTTTGGCAAAAAAAATTCAATTCTGAATCTGATAAAAATCTGTATCAGAATCAGATAATTCACTGCTAAAGTCACCGGCCTTACTGCTACTTGGATTTTCTGTAATAAGCTGTATGTATATTCAGCTTCGATAAATATCACTTTCATTTTGATGTCTTAAGGCAGAAAAAGAAGAAACTAAGTAAAAACTGTGCAAACATGAGATACACCTGTATAAAGACACAGCTGTCTTGTTTGTATTACTGAATCCTGCAATCCACCTTTCAGAATTAAATGAAGCAGTCCAAGGTCAAAGTTCAGACATCATAATTCCCATTTGTCATTGTTCACAGACATAGGGAGCCATCTGTTAGAATTAAAAATATTAACGTTTCTTTTCATGTAATTGTCACATCTAGGTTACTGCACTCATGTTAAGCACTAATCTTTGGAGATGCAGACATCACACTCACCATGAATGAAACGAATACTACTGTGGCGTATACAACACACCCATCTGGAAAGGGTTAAAGGAAATATAAATGGCAAATGATGTAATGACATTGCCAACAGCTTGCATTTAAAAAAATTTATTATTACTAACTGGGTAATCATCCTCAATGTAATATTACTGGGGAATAGCTGCTACATGATGTCAAAATAATTATTTCTCTAAAAGTCCTGATATCTATAGTTTTAAAAATTTCTGTCACTTTCTGAGCTTAAAGTTTAAAAACATCACATTGAAAACACGAATGAGCTAAAGTCAGTAAGGAGACTGATTGGGCTAAAATAGCTTATGAAAAGCCTCAAAATTGAGTTTTATTTAATAAAATTCTTTTCTAAATTATGTTCATGTATTATATATAAAAATTTACATAAGCAATACTGAAAAGCATAAGTGTGTGAATAGTTTTTCCTTCTTAAAATGTTATTTCTTATTCTATTGTACTATAGCTATTCTAATATTTTTCAACAAAGTTTTCATAGGAATTAGGAGCTTGTTTTGTTGTTTAATTTCACTGTGCATTTTAATTTATAGCCAATGTATAATGAACCTACTATATTTTAATCAAGATGTTTATTTGATGCAGCTAAAGTTTTGGTGGCTGCATGTTATTTATATTCTGCTATTAGATATATGACTTCTAAAAATCAACCTTTTTTATAGGCTATATATGATGATCTGCCTTCATATGAAGTTGCTGAAGATTCACAACAGATTGTCACTGAGGTAGTATTTTATTATAAAAACTATTTTTTTAATTAAAGGGCATTTTCTTTTAATGTACATTTTACGAAATCATGTTTTACTTCTACACAGATTTTTTTTTATTTATTTTTTCTTTTGGGGGGAGTACTGTTTTATTCTTTGCTTATGATGTGGAAATTTGAATGTAAGTAATATTATCATGTTGATAAAAGGTAATTACTACCCATAATATAAACATCTGAATTAGCCTTCTTTAAAAAATTTTATGTTGATAAAGCAATAGAGGTTTATAAAATACTAATTAAAGTACTGAAAAAAAAATTTTTTTTAATTCATGGTTTTAATTGAATTTCTGTTCCTTGGAGACGGTATATGAAAAGTTTTCTATTATGAATTATTGGTTTATTACTTTGCAGCTTTAGCGCAAGTCATCGGCTTTTTAATTTACTCATAATTACTTTATTTAGAATATATATATATATAAGAAGAAATCTTGAACCAAATACATAAAGACAGTGTGCTTTTCTAACATTTTTTCTTTTCTTACTTGCATTACCGTAACGCTTTCCAAATCTTAAAATGTAAAATTGCTATAAATTAACCTTTTAAAGATTTCAAACTTTCCATCGTGAGTTTGTATCGCTAAACAGGCAACCATTGGCATCTACTTTTTCTTTTTGAATTAATGTCCTTTGTTCTGTTATACTTCCAATAGTAAGCTCGAAAATTTTTGGCTAAAACTGCATATTAACTGGCCAGTTTGGCGCATTTTTGAAAAGTCACCAAATCGGTTATTTTCACGCATTTTAGAAAATCACTAACTCATCATATCACCATATTAGATGGTTGTGAATTTGAATGAATCCTGTAAACATGCAAAAAACTGATCATGTAAACATGCAAAAATATCTAAAACAGAAGTTCAAGAAAAACAATGATAAAGTATTTGAAAGTTAATAACTATGTATTTTATGGCATCAACAATATTAAAACTTTTCATAATAAAGATAAAGTATTTGAAAGTTAATCTATGTATTTTATGGCATCAACAATATTAAAACTTTTCATAATATATACCATTTTTAAGACAGTAACAAAATGGAGTAAAACGCTTTAGCACGAAATTTAAGAAATTGTAATAAGCAGTAAATTAGCAATAAATGATTGGAAAGCATTGATTCATATTTAATTTAAAACTTTAAAAAAAATGCAGAAGAAAAAAAAGATAAAATTCAAAATTTCGATTTATTGAAACATGAGCAATATGATAGTAAAAAAAAGAAAAAAAAAAAGTGGTTAAACAATTTTATCTACGTTATTTATATTTTTACAATAAATTTTTATTTATAATAAATAGTAGAAACTCGCATTTGTTTATATCCACACAAGAATGTAACAATACAATGGAGATGAAATTCAAAATGGCGCGCTCATTCAACACTGACTCTACGGCTCATTTCAACCATGTGCTTAACCACACATAATGGACACACGCCTCCATTCACACAAATCTGTCGCATCTTTCATATCAAGTAATTTCATATTATTTTTACACTTAGGATATTCATACATATTCGTAATCAAACCATAATCCATGCACCATTTTATCGTACATCTTTCGCCCTTATCTTGCAACCGAATCAAATAAGTAAAATCCACACGTTCAACTCTTTCGACGTCAGACATTTTGCTCACACAGTTTACGAGAAGCACAGTGAAATGAGGAAAATTCAAAAAGCCCACTTAAATGCTATAAACTGTAACCTTAAATCCTAACAATTTTCATGATGCCAAGAGGTTACCAGATTTGGCGCAATTTCGCTTCATTTGGCGTAATCTGCAGTCTAGCCAATTTTTGCTTTCTGTTACTTTTTAATATGTTTTGTTAATTGTTATGTTTTAATTTGAATTTTAATCTTTCTTAACTGTGTATATTTTACTTTCACTTTATTAAGCATTGGGCAGCATTCAGAATTTTCACATATATAATTTTTTAAGATGATTCATCAGCTAATTTTGGATGGACAGAAATCCAGTAATTTTCTTGGGACGAGGGATTCGATTCAGTCTGATCTACTTGCTCTTGATAATGTTGAATCAGATTTTGATTGGATTCCTCTTCCTATATGTATTTTTATATGTTCCTTTTGTTTGGGGGATTTCTTATGTTCACTTAGTTGATGCTTCCCCCCCCCATTTTTATTGGTAGATTTAGGGATTTTATTGGATTCAGATTTCATGTCTTTGTGGATTTGATTCTAGATTTCTCACTATTTTGTCCATAATTAATTTTTCAGCAGCGTACTGTAAAAAAATAATATTAAATACTTTTATTTTTAAAACAATTTGGGGTAAAAATTGGTACTTACGTATTATGACAACTACCTAGATATCTCGCCAAATCCGACGACCTTTGTATGTTATACAGGTTAAGCCTAACATTGGTTATAAGCGGGATTTGAACCTGAGCCCTTCGGCACGGCAGTCGGCGACGCTAACCACTATACCGGTTGGGCAGCTATAAAAAAAGGTTAACCCTAATATAGGTTATAGAGGGCGCTGAAATAAAGAGTATTATCTCGCACTAGTCCCGCATTTGCTATTACCACAGCTTTTTTTGCTACATTTACGCCGATTATTACATTTAGGTGAAACACATGAAACTTTTTGCGATTATTTTTTCCGAATGGATATCAACATTTTTCAACTTCCTTCAAATGAGGAAGAAGCGATAGACTTCTTCAGAGAGGCTGGAATTTTACCTAAAGAACGCATTTGTAAAAACGGCCATGATATGAAATTTTATAATTCAGGATTTTATTGGAAATGCAATGTCAAAAATTGTCAACAAAAGTTTGGTGTCCGAACTGGTACGTGGTTTGAAAACAGTTGTATTGTATTTTTAAAAGCTTTAAGATTTATTTACTTTTGGGCATATGAACAGTCGTCCATTAAATGGTGCAAACATCAGTTGGATTTATCCGATAAGACGGTTATTGACTGCAATAATTATATGCGTGAAGGATTTGGAGGATAATCGAAAGATTAAAATTAGAGGGCCCGGAATGATTGTCGAAATTGACGAAAGCCTTTTTATGCGTCGAAAGAATAATCAAGGTCGTATCATGCCACAACAGTGGGTCTTCGGTGGAATTTGCCGAGAAACAAGAGAAACATTTCTAGTCAGAGTTCCAGACCGGAAAGCGACAACATTAATGCATGAAATCCAAAATAATATTGCTGAAAGCCCAACAATAATGTCAGATTCCTGGCCTGGATATCAAACAGAAGAGCTCATTGCTGCCGGTTTTGAACATTTTAAGGTGAATCATCGATACAATTTTGTTGACCCATCTACACAGACTCATATGCAACATGTTGAAAGGATGTGGGGTTCCGCAAAATGGAGGAACAAGTGACAACGTGGTACAAGCCGCCATCATTTGGATACCTATTTAGCTGAATTTATTTGGCGGAAAAAGGAAGAAAAGCCTTTTGATGCTATTTTGAAAGCTATTTCCCGCCATTTTCCTTATCATTAACGTCAATATTTTCTTTTAACCAGTTTTAAGTAAGTTAACTATATTGTGCTGCCATCTGTTATTTAAAGTTAACACTAAATGCCTCTCAATTTTTTAAAAATTTGTACGCATATTATGTATCAAAAATATAATTTATTTATGTAACTTTCACTGAAGCTTATTCAGAAGTAAGTTTAATAATTGTTAATTATCATTTACAGTAGTAAAAATAAAAAAGATTAATTTTTTCTATTCGTATTTGGTATATCATTTTTTTATATGTATACATATATATATATATTCGGGATTTTAGTATTTTAAGTTTTTGTTCTTTTATAATTGGGGCTTGTATTTTTAAAAGAATTTAAATTAATTTGCTTTGATGAAGTTCTTTTATTTAATTTATAAACATAAACTAAAAAATGCCAATGAAGATTTTTATCTCCAAATGTCGCCAAGGTAGTCGTCATAGTACGTAAGTACCTAAAAATATATTTCAGGGTACCTTTTGGTGAAAATTGGCAATTCTTTTACACCATTCCTATGTATGTCCAGTGCCCTCCCCAGTAAAATGACATTCAAAACATACTTAAACAAAAAAATACCTAATCTCGATAAACTGCATTTTAAATCAAACAAGGAAATAACATGGGAATGAAAATACATCTCATGTAATCTACACAATACAAAAAGGAAATATCTACTTACCTTATTTAAAAAATTTATGTTTCTTCGGTATGTGAGACACAGAATTCCTTAACAGCATTTAAAAACTATTTAAAAGTACCTAAACTAGAATCTGTATACTTTAGGTTAATTGTACCACTAGCAGGCATTTTATGGTGTAAAGTACAAAATAAACAACGTACTTCCTAACCAACATCCTAGCACATAAATAAGCCCTTACAAATATTTTCCCATCAGTCAAATTCACCACAGTCACACAACCAATCACATCGTAATAGGGTTTCCATAAATGAAATGGCGACTTGGCAATAATCCAAGAGACACCCTAAAATATAGACTAACCAAATTTTATAATATTGTAATCTGTATATATAAAAATAAAAAAATCGGAATGAAAAAGAATAAAATTCTGCGTTAAAAATTTTAAAGGTCTAATTTCTCCAGGTTACATTATAAACTGGTAGAATGCAAAGTAAAGAAAATTACAAAATTGTAATCAAATAATGTTCACTTGAAGGAGTAAAATCATATAAGAGACATGAAATTTGTACATAACAAAACCTAAAGCTCTACATAATAAAACCTAAAGTTTTAAACTCTTTTGTTTAATGCTTCAAACAGAACTTGTCAAGGGAAAAGTGTTTTAAAGCCTTAAACCAA
Source organism: Stegodyphus mimosarum (assembly GCA_000611955.2). Taxonomy (NCBI): domain Eukaryota; kingdom Metazoa; phylum Arthropoda; class Arachnida; order Araneae; family Eresidae; genus Stegodyphus; species Stegodyphus mimosarum. The sequence goes on along the minus strand of KK119746.1, from coordinate 255,602 downwards.
GTTCATAAATGAGTGTCAAAAACTTGTTTCGTTCCTCTGAATCCCTTGAAACTCCAAACTGCATTTTTATTAATCTAACTTTCATACAAAATAAAATTTATTTTTAAAGTCTAAAAAAAATTCAGGTTTCTTTCCTACATGCTTTCACACTCATATAGTACAAACATCTATATACAAAAGCAAAAAAATAAATAAAATCAAATAAAATCTGAAGAAGTCTAAAAGGGATAAAAACTAATTAAATTCGAGACAAAATTAAAAATAGATTCTAATTCCAGAATTAATGAAACAGTTTAACTTCAAAATTGAAAAATAAATTGCTCAGTCAATGTATTTATATCCTAATACTAGCGCTGGCTCATGTGTGTAAAGTATTAACTTTATTTAGAATTTAAAAAAATTTTTTTTTGCCAAAGGAAAGTTAAAAACTGTAGTTTCTGAGAAAATCATGTAAATAAGGGGGAAAAGGTTAAAATGAAAACAATGAAACTTGAAAAATTCAAACTTACCCTTCCGAAAACTTATATATCAGCACTATGTCTCAGTTGCTAAAAGTATAGGAGCCAAAGAGGTTGCCAGAATTTTGAACAAACTTTGTAAAAGGGGAAGACCAGAAAATGAAAATTCTTCCCAGATATATATACCGAAGAGTCATTGCATTTTAACCACCCTGCTAATAGCATGTAAGACCATCTTTAGCCCTCAAAACTGCCAGCACCCGTTGTGACATTGACTCCACAAAATGCTAATACGTAGTCTGAGGTATCTGGTACCAAGCGCTCACCAACTGGTCCTGCAATTCCGACACATTGCGAGGGAGTAGTGTGGCAGCACGAATTTAGTTTTCCAGGTGCGATCACAAATGCTCTATTGGATTAATATCAGGTAAATTTGGAGGCCAGGACATGACTTGAAAATCACTGGAATGTTCCTCGAACCACTCCCTGATGATTTGACCCGTATGACATGGTGCATTATCCTGTTGGTAAACACCATTCCAGCCAGAAATACTGTTGTCATGAATGGATAAACCTGATCTGCAATGATGTTCACGCAGCGCACAGACATGGAGGGTGGTCATAATGTAATGGCTCTTCGGTGTATATATATGTATGTAATGAAAAAGCAAATATTCACTGTAATGAATACAAACTTAGAAGTATTGATGTCATATAAATGTAGATAGCATAGAATGTAGAATTTTGAATCTGTAATGAACAGCAGACTGGCAGCCAAAGCAGATTAAATCTTCATTTTTATTTCAATAAGCATGTTGTAGCCACAAACATCGGGGTGCACTACTTGTGCCTATTTCAAAATGGTTATGTTTTTTATAGATTTACAAGAAGAGAGTAGTAGTCAGCAGTCTAGCTAGCCTTGTTGTGTTCAGGGTGAAATCTTAATTCAGACTTTTTGGTTCTTAATGCATTTTGATTGGAAAATTAATACAACTGTAAAAATATTATTGGCTGTTTTAGTTCCATTTACATCACCAGCATTGTGCAAGAATCACATGTCATCGATAAGACTCGAAATGATGCAGTGCAAAAAAGAGATTACTATTTTTAGAATAAAGAAGCATAAGCATCGAAGAGCTATTGCTAATTAAATTTATTATTTATCTTTTACATATTTTTTAGTTTTTTATTACATATCCCCCCTTTTAATACAAATTTCATGACTATGTAAATCAACATTTTGGTTTTATATTCATAGCAACAATTTTTACAAAAGTCTTTCAAGACAAGTACTGTGAAATAGTATGATTATGAACTTCTCCAGTTATTTCTTGAAAACATTAGGACACTCTTTACAGTATTTTCACTGAAAAATTAACTTTCAAAATTTTAATAGAATTTATAATTAGCATTGATTGTTAAAAATGATATCTACAAGATTTTATTATTTTTAAAATTTATTTAGATTGCTGTAAAATTGTGTGTCCCTTGTTTCGCTAATGCTTAAACCCTTTCAGGGGCGGTATATAAAATAATTCAAATTGTGGTAAAATTTTGCATGAATTGTTATTTATGGACCTTAAGAACACCAAACTGAGCCTAAAGAAATCTAAAGCGAAATCCTGAATGAGAGCCGGTGTATATTGTATTTTGTACTGGTGCCCCTCTAGGGCATTTTTTTTTCCAGGTAGCTGATAATTATTTTTTTTAAATTTATTTTTGATGTGCATCTATAGAGATGAGTGCTTGAATATAGTTTTGCAAGTCTGAAGTCAAAAACTATTAAAATTTTGGAAATAAAATTTATGTTTTTATGCACTTTGATGATGCTACCCAGGCAAACATACTGATGTAAAATATCTGTAAAAAGCTTTTAAAAGTGATTGAAATTCAATAAAATTATTTTAGCAAATATAACAGTGTATGCGTATACTGTATCATGCTGTAATTGAACTTTTACAATGTTACAAGGAGATGTAACTCAGGCAAAAAATTGAAAAATGAAGTACTATGACTCAGCTGAAAAAGCGTGTTACATTTTTGAAGTTATTATATTTTATACCTTATATAATATATAAAAAGGCATAGTTTGTCAAAACTGTAAAAAAATAAATAAATAAATAAAAATCTCAACATTTGCTCCCGTTTTGTTCCTTCCAAAGGTAAATGTTTTACATCTAAAACTGGCCTTAGAAATATTTTCCCTTCTTTCACCAACTGTGAACACTTATTTCAAAATCTACGTATTTGTATCCTAACCCAGAGGGAAATTTTCTCTTGTGTTCTCTAGTTTCTGGTCTAAAATTAACAAAGACGATACCCTAAAGCATAAAAGCATGCTTTCAAATCATCGGGTTTTCCATTCCACCTAAGAGATGGACCTAAAGTGCATTTCTATTTCCCATGTTTGTAAGTGAACTTTCCTTTTGTGTGATCTTATCACAGTCTCTTTTTGAACATCGTGCGACCCCCCGCATGACAAATTAGCTGTCGATCATCTCTTATCATTTTTGCTGCTTTCTAGGATTTTGGAAAACACAAAGTGATGGGTGTCTTTCAGGGCTAACATGCCACATTTAACCCCTACAATTGTTTAACGTTTAGATGGTAGACGTAAATTTTGAAATTGATGAGTCTTTATGCAGAGAAAGAGGGAAGTGGTAAAATTAAAACTTTAGCTAAGCAGAGACAAATGAGAATCTCAACTGGAGTAAGCAAAGAATAAAAAGAAACTAAAATACTTTTATTGATTCTTAGCACAGAGTCAGTAAGCTCCATGTACCCCATGAACATAATATTGAATCATAAACAAATAAATTAATCATAGGCAGATTATTACATCACAAACAATTATAGAATTAAGAAATTGTGTCATCTCACGAGTAGAGAAGAAGAAGCCTGGTGCTGCCATCTACTGGTGTGATACCCTCAGTGTGGGCACCAGTATATTTTATATACTGTCTTAAAATTGTATAAATAATCTTCTTTTAATTATCAGTTCTGATTGAAATGCAGTAAATATGTAAGATTCAGCATGTGTATGTCATATATTTGCTGATTTTGAATTTTTTCTACCCCTCTAATAGAATTTATGAATTTTCAAATATGATACCTTGGAATGAGGTACCTTAATTTCATAACAGCAAAATATTGAGCATACATTGGGTAGTACTCCTTTTTAGAATCAAAAGAAAACACTAGAAACATATGATCACAGGTTTTGGTGTAGTAAAATTATTCTTTTTTAGGAGGTTAAAAAACTGACAAACTTCCGGTATATATACAGTAGAGCATTAAGGGGTTAATGCTTTCTTCTAAAAAGACTTTTTATCTTTAAAGGGGGGGGGTATGTAACTCTGAATTGTACTTTATGTTAGTCATCTTCCCTTAATTCCTCCTTTTAATTTGGGCCCTTCTCTATTCTAAAACTGGTATAACTTTTTTTGAAACTTCGTCATATCTGAAAACTAAGTCCGCATTATGCCATCTTACCTTTTGTATTGCATATAGTACTTAGCCAATCAGATTAATGAAAAATCTTACTGTAAAACCATGGTAATCCAACTATGCACTCTCTTTCTCTCCCTACCCTTGCTACCTGCTTGGCTTTTCTATTAAAAATGTAGTAAGTCATCATCAAAATTGTGGAGTGCAGATTGCCTCCCATTGTGATGTGCCATGAAAGTAATCAACAAAAAATGAAGATATATTTGGATTATCAAGTGACTTGTCTTCCCTAGTCAAGCACTCATCTGATATCAAATTAACTGCAATGAACTAAATTACATCATCACATAATATATGGTTACCATGTTTTCAGAGCAAGAGTATACATAATAAATGTATTCTTTGTTGATGCAGTACTATAGTAAATAATCTATTTGTGAATTCCCAATTAAAAAATTAAATTTATTGCTCTAATTATTTGTATCCAGTTCTCCCTCAAATTTTTCTGCTGATGCCCATGTCCAGGGCACTTTATGAAAAATTAATTTAAGTGATTAAAAAGCCTATTGCATGTATATTATACTAGCCTGTATGATAAATGAAAGTTTTAAGGTGGCCACTGTTACCTCCTATAATGAGGGGCATACAATATACATTAACCCTCTAACCGGCAAGAATATTTTTTGTGATATTTGTAAGAACATATTGTTGCGAAAAATTCGGCGGTTGCGCCTGTATGAAAGCTTTCCGGCATAGCACTAGGGTTGCCATAAAATAGTGTATGGTAGGGTTGCCAGATTGGCGACCAAATTGGCGATATCCCATGGTCCAATCGGGAAGCTTCTAGAATAATTTCCTGTTGAGATATTTCTCGAAACCTGTGGAACCTAATGAAAAGCTATATAAAGCCTTGCGTTTCTGAGAGCCGGCGTAGTGTGATTAAGAGTGTGATTAATAGAGTAGTGTGAGTTGTTGTGAGAGTTGTGAGAATAGCTGCTTACTGTGAGTGCTAAGCTACTCGAGAGTTTTGTGAACGGAAAGCGATCGCGATGGTGCTTTGCCGTGAAGCTACCTTTACAGTATAGCTTGACAGTGTATTGGTGATTGTTCCACGGTGTTCATTATAAGTTTAGTGTTGCCGTGAAGCTACCTTTACAGTTACAGCCTGAAGCTGTGTTGCTGATTGTTTCAGCGTATTTATTGTAGATTTTCGATGCTTTTAAAGGTAATTTTGGAACTGTGCTGTAAATAGTGATTCTTGTAAATAAATTGTGCTTTTTATTGTTCTGCATCGTGTTTTCATTGGATACTCTCAAATCCACGAACCCGTAAAACGCAACAATATATATACGTGCATATTAAAATATGTCAAAGAAATTAAGGCAATATATTAAAAGAACATAAATTCAGGTATAAAATGCCAGGAGAATTTTTACATTAAATCAATAAAATAAATTTTTCTGGTAGTAGTTTTTGGAAATTTGTGCTTTTTTAGTGAAAACTCTGGCCGGTCGGAGGTTTAATGCCTTTTCTGGAACTTGAACCCGGACCCTATGGTGGCACAGTCGCCTTCCCTAACCACTATACTGTCTGGGTGGCATGAAAGTCAGTATGGAGCAATAAAAGGAAATTATACAGCGCTGACAACAAAATATTCAAGATACTGAAAAACAGATCGTATAATTTTTGCAGTATTTATAAGATGATATAGTCTGTCCAAGTTCGAATTCATGTTGGTGTGGTACATTTTTCATTAGCTAATATTTTTCTTTTGAAACTATTTATTGGATTTCATATGGTCATATAATTCAGTACATGAATATTTAGAATTGCTTTCAAGACTAAGTAATCTTTTAGTGTTGAGACCTGCTGTCAATTTCTAAGGCTTTTAAATATATAATTATTAAGAATGTGATTATTGTGCTGTTCAGTGTCTGTGTATTGCATTTCTTTAAAGTAACGTATGTTTAATTTTTTTCCCCCCAGATAAGTAATAAACTCAGCAGAAAAATAAAAGAATATGTCTCAGTTGTTGAAAAGAATAAACAGTATATAGAAAGTGTTTTCAGCGCACAGAAGTTCCTTTTTGACCTTACCAATTCTGCTTGCTGCCATATCAATCCTGAATTATTAAGGTAAGTTTTCACTTACTTTTGGAAAGTCTTTCTTTTAATTTTGCTGAACAAAATGTCTATCTCTATCAGAATTGTCTTTTTTTCAGCAACTTGATCTATGAGAATCATGTGAAGATAAATTGTTTCAATACACATAGTATTAAAAAAAAATGTATATGCATCTTCTTTCAACAACTGTAGTACAGTTCTTGGCAATTCAGTATATATTTTGAATAAGATGAAGAACCGTCTTAAGGATGTTGTTGCTTATTTTTGATAAAAATTGTTGAATATAATGTTGTGAGCAAGAGGGGCAAGTACAGTCAGAGCTGCTATAGCAAACTTTGGTGAACTAAAAGTTTAATTCTGATAAACAAAAAATGGATCAAATCATAAAAATGCGTTAAAATTAAATGACAAGTAACCAAAAAATACTGATTAATATTGTCATATTTATCAGAAAGTGAATAATAAAGCTGACTTAAAAAATGATAATATTAAGATTTAATTATGTTTATTACTATGTGCAGTCATTAAATTTACTGTATATTCTCTAGTTTCACTGGACATAAATAATTTTACATGATTAGTTAGCATAAATGTCAAACTGCAGGAAGATTTTTTCCAAAACTTGAGAAGACGCCTTCACTTTCACTTCTACATTTTATGGGAATAAAAACTTACTAATTATACACATTGCTGCTTTGGCCTTCACTAAGATAGACTTTCCATGTGGTGCATTTCATCAACTTTTCAGCGTCATTAAGAAAATAATCTTCATTAGCATTTCTTATTTTAATTTCTGTCATAGTTCATCACTCCTATCTTAGTATGTAACATCATCATCATTGCATGATTGAAAGAGTTTCATATCACATTCTGAAAATACTGAAATGCTATTTTTGCTAGACACTTTGCAATAAGTTCTCGGTTTCTATTTCTTGATTAAAAAATTCTTGATTTCATCATCTTCCTTTTCTAATCCAGCATCTCAAAAACAATATCGAATTCTGCAACAAATTGCCAAGATCTTTTCTGACATTAACATTGCATCAAGAAGTGATCGATTATCATCTACTTGATGCCATGTTTCTCCAAAGCACTTAAAATGAGCCGCTTCCTGTAATCACTCTTATAAATGTACTTCTTGTAAAGCTCCTAATTATGCCTTGGTCCAGAGGTTACAGCATCAAAGTTGCATCCAAGGACAAAACAATACATTCAGTTCTCGACATCCATTTGTGCAGTATGGTTATCAGTCAAGAGTAGAAAATGATGAAAAGTTCTGCATACTACTTCTATACCCCTTGTGCATTTTTGTTCCAGAAATTTTAATATTTTGTTTGATGTCACATAGAACTTCCAGTTTCATCTGCATTGAAAATGTCTTTTTCTTAATTTGGTGAGAAACATCATCCCAGACTTTTTACCTTTTCTTGGAAACTGATTTTTATCTGATTCTCTTGCAGTTTCCCCGAAGAAATGTTGTTCTGCTTCTGAAACTTATTTAATTTAAGCATAAAAAGGCTATCTCTCCAAAGTGTTTGGTGGCAAATTTATTGGCACTTGTTTTAAATGTGTGGCCAATATGTGAAAATTTTGGCCTCTTTGAAGGATGAATAATTTCAATAGGTCTGTCTGTCTTTGACATAATTAGACTGTATCTTCTTAAATGTTTTCCTCTTATCAAATTCTTTTCCTTAAGCACGAATTATCAGGTTTTGATTTTTCTACATGGTATGTACTGTAGATTTTGACCCTGTATTCTCAAATCGTTGATTTGGCTGCATCCTTTCTGTATTTTGGAACAGTATTCATTTTATTATCAGTGAGAGTGCTCTGCTTTTTTAGCTCATTGTATGGAGGAATTTTTGACTCGGACAAGTTTCTGTAATGCAGAGTGCAGAGAAATAACTTAGCAAACAATATGTGAAATTTTTCCCTTCTAGAAAAGATAAAAAAGGAAGATAATTTCATTACTTCTGTATCTAATCTAATGTCCAGTAAGAATGCATTTGTCTCCTCCAAGATATGTCTGGTTGCAAATTATGAATTTGATAGTTTTTATGAAAAATAGGTACTTGTGTATTAGTGCAATCAACTTTTTTTCACAAACACCACCAACAGTTTGAGTGATATTTTACAGAAGGGAAAAAAAATGCATTGGTTTAATAATTGCAAAAAATTTATTTTTTACACTCATCCATATTTTATGTTTTAATTGGATATTTATCTCAAATATCTGTCAATAACTAATTTCACCTTTTTACTGATAGCTATTATTAATTTTGTTCAGATGGAAATTTCATAGCGATCAATTTGAAGAATATATTTGAAGCAGTTGCAATTAATCTGTTCTTGCAGAAATGTTATTACAATATCTTCCACTGAAAACAAGTTTTACAAGCATAAGTTTTATATTGTCTCTGCAGTATATACATGTGCTGCCGATTTGCCTCAATGATAGGGGAGCCAGCTGTCATTCATTGCCTTGAGTCTGGCATATAGATAAGATAAAAAATATTATGATTTGTTTATAAAAGTTATTAGAATAGAACAATTAGAATGCATATGAAAATGATGACATTTGTTAAAATTTGAGAATTGTTAAGAGCTTGATTGTCACAGTTAGATACATTCTGAAATTTTGGTGACTTTTACCCAAAATTCAAGCTTCAAGCTGCAACTATGAGAGTTGCGTTAATATGCAACCACTATGTAGGATACAATAAGCACTTAAAATATTCTTTGGTATTGCATTGTCTTCACACATGTAAATACTGAAAAATATTCTAAAGAATGCAAAACCCTTCGTTCAGAAGGCAGATCCTGGAGAGCATTTAACCAAAATAAATTAATAAGGATAAAAAAAAATTCTGTTCCTTTGAAGACAATCTGTGCAGCCCAAAGTTCATTAGGTCTATTAACTACTTCGTCTTTGCTTCAAAAGCAAATATTTTAAAATTCTCATAATAGAATCAGAGAGAGCATTATGTAAGAGCTCAATCAAAGAATTTGAATGGGATCAGACAGCTTATTCGATTTTTTTGGGGGGAAGGGGGTGCTCAGTGCTCTTATACACCATATGATATCCTAAACTATGAAAAAACTAAAACTGAGCTCTAGTGCTCTAAAAATTAGGTGTGAGATCTGTTTCACATTAGCCTTTGTTTAGAGCATAGGAAAAGGTGGAGGTAAAAGAAAGTAACATAAAACTGTTTCGCTCTATCCTCACATGAATGTATCCCAACACTCAAACATGGAGGATTTTAAGAGTTAATAGCCCCCCCCCCCATTAAAACTTGCAAAAATTCTAGAAAAACGAAAAAAAAAATGGTCAAATATATCCATAAAATAGCATTATGGTCATAGAAATGGGACAGGACCAAAAAGTTAATTCAGTTATCTTGGGGGTTTGTTATAAGCCATATTCAACTGAACCAAGATTTTACTATAATAGGTGAACTATATCGTCCCTAATTAGATTCTATGCCGAGAAACTATTTTTGATGGAAATTCATCAAAGATGAAGCTTATAGTACTAAATTAGCAATCTTCAGTGTACAGGAAATAGCTATTTAAAAGAAACAAATTCGGATAAAATCAGTCATGGTGTTTGCAGTGCCATTAGTTTATTTTATGAGCAGTATGAAACAGAATGGCAATCAGTTTGAACATATGCGGTAATTTATAACTATTTGGTTGTTGCAAAAAATTTCATTTTCAACAACTAAATTTTAAAGCCACTTGAAAAAGAAGAGAATGAAAGGAAAAAGAATACCTGTTTAATGAAATTGATTTGCAGCAGCATCAATGCATTGTTACTTAGGTATGGCAAGGTCATTTGTACTTCGTTTGTAAAAATCAGTGTTTGTGAAAGTGATGAAGTGGCACTGCCTGACGTATTGATGCTTCCTTGCAAAGTATTTGTTGGACAAGAAATGGCTCAAATGCTAGAATATATGGTAATTTGATGGGGAAATATCATGAAAGTATGGAAAGTGGAATGCAGTGCCGTATTCTAAATTACTGATTTGATGTATGATTAAGACTGCTGCAAGTGGGCATTATGTAAAAGCAACAGAGCTGTATGCATATAAATACACAAGTGCTAATTGCTCAAGGCACAGTTTGTCATATAATGTTTTATCTGAAAAGTATTGTAGTGACTACAGCATAGTAGAAAATTTTTCTAATATTTTGGGTCAGTTATGTAGAAGATAGTGGAATACTAAAATGGTTATAAAACTAGTATCATAAGCAAAAGAGCTAAAGATTGTGATGTCATTCTGAAGTCAGAAACTCTTCCTGCTTAATTAAAATTCTTCTGCACTTAATTGGCCAAATTTAAACTTTATTTGGTATGAATAACGATAAGAAAATTGAATTTTTATTCTGAATAACATCATGTAGAATTTCTTTTTAGCAATTATTAAAATCAATTTTTTAACTAAGCACTATATTCACTCAAATCATAAAAATATGTTGCTTTGTCTATTATCTTCATACACGTTAATGCTTAAAAATATGTGACCTTTAGCTATTATTATAAGAAGCCTAGAGAAATATTAATTTTGAAAGAAAGGTTAAATTTATGACCATTCACCAGATGAATAGGTGCATATTGAAATTTTAACAGCCTATTAAATTTATTACCATGGGTCCCAAAAATTATTTTATGTTGTGATGCCTTTTTCCATCCTACTAATATGATTTAAACAAACCCCTAGAAAATAAAGTTTTGTAATTTTTAGTCTATAAAGCGTAATTGTTAAAAATAGAAAGTAGACCTGTTAGTGCAAAATCTAAACCAAATAAATAATAACAAAAGGACTAATTATTTCAGTTGACAGTTGTTCAATAATTCATGTTGAATTGCAGCTGATAGAATTCTACCAACATAAGATTTTGACACCAGAATTAAATAAACTGAACAGCTATTGAAATGGAATGCAGAAACCCACCACCTGCTCTATATAATTTCCTTCTTGCTTCATAATTTTTCATTCAAATTATTCATCTAATTGACACAATTAGTGTTTCAACAGTAGCAAAATACAATTTTATTTTGTGTTTAATCATACAAACATACAGTCTTTCAGCAAGTATGGAGGATATTTTGAAATAATTGAATTGTTATTGTTTGGAAACTGTCAAGTGCAATCAACAGAGATTGTGTCATTGAGAATCTGATACCTATAAATGGTCACACAACATCACCCCTCCATACTTAAGTGAATATATGGTATCTGTGTAATTATTTGTCCCTAGAACTGCAACTATGGGCAGTCATTCTTCCCACTTATTCACAATGGTATCATTGCATAGTTGCTTGTGAAGCAAAATAAACAGGTTATTTTGTTTGAGGTTTTGATACTCAGTATTCAGCTGGCTCTTGTTAGTTTAAAGTATTAAAAATTAAACAGTTCAAAGCTCCACAAGTGCATGTTAAAAATGAGTTGAATTATCACTCACAGCCAAATTTAAAGTATATGTATTTGTGTATGCATGTTTTGAGTTGTAAGGCAGTTGCTTCAGTATTACTGTAATATCATGCAGTAGAATTCTGATAATATGTGAGCTAAACAGACACAATTATTGCTCTTCAAAAATTCAGCATGGTAAATTTAACAACAGTTTTTTTCTTATGTGGATATGAAAATAATTTTTTAAACATATATGCATTATATTATTATATTCATAGCATAAGTTGATTGAAAAAGCAAATTTATTTTGCTCTTGGAGTTAGCAATGCTATGTGCCTAAAAACTATTTTGTCACTGTTCTGTTCATTGGTAAATGTGGGTCACAAATTTTTCACTTTTGATAAACTTGTACTTTTGTTTACCTATTCCTTTGTTTTTGAATTTTTGTAGTTAATTATTTTGAAATTATGCTGCATATGTTGAGAATTCATTTGTCCAAAGCTAACTGACCATTGATGTGAACTGAGAAGAGACTGAAAAAAATAGAAAAAGTATAACCAAAACTGCATTAAGAATTTTAAACATATGTTGCTTTTAAAATTTGTGTGATTTTACTGTTGAATGGTGTTAAGTCAGAAAATACCGCTTAATCAAAAATTAAAAGGACAAAAAAATAAATAAAGACAAAAAAAAATATGGATAAGTGGGAGTGAGTGCAACAGCAGACTTGGTAGACTGTGAGCTCAGCGAAAAAGAGCATAAAAAAACCTTTTTAGACAACCATTAAAATCTTAAAACTTTTTTTGTGTGTGTGCATGCTATCTTTAAATATTATTTACTTCTTCAGGTGTATTTTCTCATGATTGATATTTTTATCTTACTTTTGCAGTTATAATGAACATTTTGGGATTGATGTAACACTAGACAAAGGTTGTATGACTTATCCATATTCTCATTCACCAGCTGGATTGTATATAGGAAAGAATTTATCATCAGGTAAGTGTACTGTGTGTCCATAGTTTATTCCATAGAAATCATAAAATGGTTTATAATACATTTGCTGGATTTCAGACTTTGCTGTATTTTGTCACAAGAAGCAAATCATTATAATCTTGTATGTTACCATTTTTTCAGATCTGACCACTTTTACATATTATTATTTTAATTACATTTTCCAGTGATATCTCTCATAGAAGTTATTAGATTAAGAAATTCAGTACTTATTATAGTGGCTTCCGACTTTATGCAGCTATGATTTCGGCAAACTCGTGAAGCTCGATTGTAAAAATTAAACGACACAGTGTATAACATCTAAATATTATTATTGTTATACAATAATAATATTTAGATGTTATTTGCTAAGAATATTTTTATCAATCATTAAAGTGACTGTAATTAGCATCTTCTTCTTCTTGCTCTGTTTTATATTTCTTCTAGCAATCTGAATAGAGTGCTGATCTGTCTTACACATGTTGAATAATTTTCTCCATTAACATCTGAATGAAAAATTTGATCGACAGAGCAGTCTCATCTTCCCGTCATATTCCTCCAAAAATGAACTGTTGTTGGAGTACTCTGCCTTTTATGTTTTTATGTCTGATGAACAAACCATCATTGATTTCAACTATTTTATTGAACTGTCCATTGAATCTGTGCATCAAACATAGGGAACACATTACCTGCACGTAATTGTTCTAATCATGTATGTAATATTTTCATTGCAACATTTTCCCACACATTAAGCTGCTTGTCACATCATTTGATGGATGTCAGCTCCTCTGCCTAAGAATGCATAAATCTAATAGCAGTGGCCAACAATATTCTGGAACCACTAAACCAATTTCCAGCATGGAGGCCCTTCTTCATTTTACGATTTTTAACATTGCTCTTCCAAATGGTTTTGCCATTAACTTATAGTTGCCTGTTGTGGCTATTTCCATGTACCTGTGTGTCAGGCAAAAGACCTCTTAAACTCTTGATCAGGTAAGATTACTGTGTGTCCATAGTTTATTCCACAGAAATCATAAAATTTTTAAGATACAGAAATCTAAGATTTGATGTGTATCTATTAGAATTTTGCATCTCCTCTGGTTGCTTTACCTTGATAAAAGAAATTTATTTTATTTTTGCTAGTTGTATATGGAATTTAAAGTAAAATATTTGCTTAGAAATTGTATAGTATACATAAATTGATGTTTTTGGGATAATTTCAGCATTTAAATTGCATTTTAAAAAAGTGCCATCCATTATGTGGCAGTATTACATTTCATCCGATGGAGCTCATTTTGAATATCCAGCATTTCGTCTTGGTTTTAATGAAAATTGTGATCACAAGACTAATCGACACAGGTGAGAAATATTTAATTTTTGTTGTATATATCAAAACCACTTGATAAGTTATTTATTAATTCTTTATAATCAAATGAGATATACAATTTCATATTTATTTTCAATAAATTTGTCTGTGATGAATGTGATGCATAAAAATATTAATATTTTCTCAATTTTTTAATCATTTCTTGTATTGCTTTTGCAATTGTTTTTGAATTAATATGAATTAAAATGGAATTTAACATAAGATAATTTGTTGTTTTGATTGAGTGATGAATTTGTTTGTGGGTATGTATAAAACTTGCTTCCCAGTTTTTCCAAAAAGATCAGCCAAAATTTTAATTTTTTTCCAAAAGTCTGGAAAGTTAGAAAGTGCTGATAAGTCCTCTCAATAATAAAAGTTCATGATTTAAATGCACTCTTAGACAAAAAAAAAAAAAAGACGACGCACCAAGAAGGAATTATCCAAATAGAACGAAAATCAGTAGAAGTGATGTACGTGTACAGAAAAACAAATGATTATAGTTTGGGAAAAATTGGGTGATTTATTGAAGAGCTTCACAAAGTGAAAAAGTCAGTAACACGTTTGTCCATCTCTGGCCGTTATGCAAGCAGTTATTCAGCTTGGCATCTATTGATAGAGGTTGTGGATGTCCTCCTGAGGGATATCGTGCCAAATTCTGTCCAACTGGCGCGTTAGATCATTAACATGACGAGCTGGTTGGAGGGCCCTGCCCATAATGCTCCAAATGTGCTCAGTAGGAGAGAGATCCAGCGACCTTGCTGGCCAAGGTAATGTTCAGCAAGCAGTAGAAACATGTGCAGTGTGGGGGCGGCCATTATCTTGCTGAAATGTAAGCCCAGGTTGCGTGGCATGAAGGGTAACACAATGGGCCTTAGAACTTCGTCGACGTACCGCTGTGCTGTAAGGTTGCGACAGATGACAACCAAAGGGGTCCTACTATGAAATCAAATGGCACTCCAGACCATCACTGCTGGTTGTCAGCCTGTCTGCCGGAAGGCAGTCAGGTTGGTATCACACCACTGTCCAGGGCGTCTCCAGACTCGCCTCTGCTGGTCATCGAGGCTCAGTACAAAGCGGGACTCATCACTGAAGACTGTTCTACTCCAGTCATTGACATTCCAGTGTAAATGAGACTAACACCACTGCAAATGGGCGTGATGTTGTACAGAGCTGTACCCGCAAGGGATGCCGTGACCTCAGCTCCCTTTCTGTGAGCCGTCTATGAATGGTCCTTACAGTCACTGAAGCACTAGTTGCACGTACAATCGATGATAATGATGCATCTGGCACTGTGAGTGCCGCTCTGATGATTGCTCGGTACGGTCTGTCGTTTCTCTAGGCCTACCGCTTCCTTCTTGATGCTGTGTGTGGCCATGGTTCACCCATTCCTGCCAACATCGTCTAATAGTGGCATCACTCCTGCTCAAATGTTGAGCTATTCGCCTATAAGACCAACCAGCTTCTTTGAGCCCAACTATACAACCTCTCTCAAATTCTGACATCTGTGCATATCGTTTGTGCACTTGTATGTGAGGCATAGTTACTGTCTACCAGAGTACACGGAATGAAATTCGTGAAGAATTTAGGACCTTGAATCGTAATTTCTCCTCTTAAATATCCTACCAGTTGCACAAATCAGATGTGCTGTAACAACAACTGTTCATTCATTGACAGCCAAAATGTGAAATTTTGCATTTTCCATTGAAACCTGTATGCATATCAGTTTGCTTTATATCTTCTCGGCACGTCGTGGTGTGCCGTTTTTTCCATCTAAGACTGTAGTAGACAGTAAATAAAAATTATTTCGCCTGTAATGAAAATAAATGAATAATAACTCTGAGCTTTATTTTTTGCATGAAATACTTTACCCACCTCATATCTGATTTTCTTAATCAGATTATCATAGTTCACTCTGAACCTGCTGTAGCTTGTTACTTTATAATAGGCACTTTTTAAGGTACTTCACCACATAACTATAATAATGACTGCTATAGAATATGATTGTGTTTTCTAATTTGTTAAATTTCCTGTGATGTCTTATGTGCTATGATGATGACACATGCTACAATTGTAAATGGGGAGGGCAATGTCTATTTTAAAATAAGGGTGCTCAAATTGCCTGTTTTAAAGTAACAGAATATAGTGAGTTGTTCTTTACCCTTCTCTAAAGAAATAAAACTGCTCTATTGTGCCTTAATTATTTCTATTGTGCTATATTGTGCCTATTGTAATTTCCCATCAAAAATAAATAATGGAGTCTGGTCAGTTAAAACGAGTCATTATACTATGTGGTTGTGTATTTAATGAATAACTATGAATTATATACATTTTTAACACAATATAACTCCAAATACTTCAATTTATTTTGAAACACCAAAAGATATCTGTGACATACTGCTCTAAATTCTTTTTGCAGGATGAAGTTTTTTTTTTTTTTAAAGCTCATTTTTTAAGGCCTTTTTAATTTTTTTAATAGTTTGTTTGTGTATTCTCTATTATATGCCTCCATTTGCTTCATACTGGTAAATGAGGTAAATTGAATTGTTATGCTGTTTCTAGTCATTGCATTTGTATTTTTGTAACAAAACATATAAAATTATTGTTACTCATACTTTGATAACTTGGTAATTGTGTTTGGTCAAGGAAGTTGTTGTTAAGTAAATTAAAAGTTGGAACCTCAGTAATAACCACGTAATCCTCCTCTAAAAAAATGTTTTGCACTTTTGGTTTTAAGTTTGTGGAAAGCTTTATTTTCACCTCCAGTAGTAACTAAGATACAAGTCTGATAATCATTATGATTGTATAATATTAGGTATGGGTTACAGTTTAGCAGAATTTATTTAATGAATCAGGAAACTATATATATGTATAGTTATATATTTATCAAATTGTGTTTTTAGGCAAATTTATCAAGATACTGTGAAATCAAAGACAAAGCATGTGATTATTGTGATTGATCAGGGCAATTCTCTTAGTCTGTTTCAATTTGGAAGTGCTAAAATTATAGGCAAACATATACTGTCACTGCTGTCTTCCCATGATAAAGTAAGTGAACTTCAGTTTTCTGATTGATACTTATATCTGCATGATGAAAAGTGGATTTAAGCTGCACGCTGAAAATTAATTTTCTTGTCCATTAAAATTATTGGTTAAAAACCAATTTTATATTATTGCAGGTTCAATATACTGTTTAAAGTATCATAATTTATTTAGAATGTTTGACAATATATTATTTGCTTTTCAGAATTTTGGAAGCCATGAAAAATAACTAAAATTGGGTTTTTTATAATTACTGACATTTTTAAATATTTTAATTTAAAAAATTAAAATGCTTGAAAAGTTATTTATGATATTAGTTAGTGAGTGTATTGTTGCATGTTATGATTTTTAGAGATCTCCTTAATAACTATGCCAGATCAACAAGAAACTGAAATTTCATCAAAATAAGTGTCAGCTGATATAGCAAGGTAAACTGCAATATATAATCCAAACAAAAAATAGAGATAACGCAAATTCTGTTTAAAACAGATAGAGCTGATTCCCAAAATCCTACATAAAATCTAAAGTAATACTCATTAAATGAAGTGTTCTCTAAGAAAACAGTTACAGACTCTGAACTAAGTAACAGCATTCTATTTATAGGGTTTCCAAAGGAGAAGCATTTCTAGAAGTTTAAAAAAAAAAAAAAGTTAAAAGTTCCTAGTGATTTGAAAATTCATTTTACGAAAACTTCCAGATGTCTTTAAGTTGGCAAAAAATTGCTAAATGTTATAACTTGGTGACAAAAATTGCTGTCAAAGATTAGTAAGAGGATTTCTGTTTCTGTGTCTGGTTCCACTTGAGCTATCCTTATGATTCAAACAACAATTTTCTCAGAATTTAAAAAAGTCTACAGTATAATGCATGAATTAATATAAACAAATTAAGTGGCCACGAATTTCAAATTACATAATATGCACAATAAATAATCATAAAATACAAAATGCATTAAATAAGTAAAAACCAATCATGCCAATACAAAAATGTATAAAAACAACTATGAATCAATATAACAGATATTTTCAAAAATTTAAATCATCATTCGGTTTAAATGCTATTTATACTTACAGTCCTCTCTGTTTTTATTTAGATTATAAGTCTGTTCCTCAAATATGTAATCTAAATAAAAACAAAGGGATAGTTTAATGTAAGTTCAAGTCATAAAAATGTTCATTACTGCAGTGTAAAAAGGACTCCATCCCATTGCATGTTACAGTTTGATTTAGAAAATTTGTAGCTCTGTGTTTCATTCATTGATCTTCAACAATAAAGTTCTGTTAATGTGTTTTGATTTAATGTTGATCCTCTTTCACTGCTTATCAATGGAGTACATTTCTGACCAATAACTAAGATTTTCGTCATTGCTGTCAAATTTAAAGCTTCTCTTTCTCTCTCTTTTTTTAACTTGCATTAGATACCAAAATCAGTTTCTTTAAAGCTTTCTTAAAGAATTTTAATTGAATGTCAGTCTTAAGCGTAGGTATGAATAAGATGGCGTAAACTATCTTCAACATTAAAAGTTTAATGTGACTTCATTGAAACACTTATTTTACTGTAGGTTATCATATTTGGTTTAGCATCAGATATTCAGTATGCACAAGGAAATAGTTGTTCAGCACACAATCTCTTGTATGCTACCACTGAAACAAAACTGGAACTTTCAAGATTTTTTGATAACTTAACAAGGAAACCTAGTAAGCAAATTTTCATTTTGTAATTTATTTTAAATTTCCATTTGTTTTTTGCTATGAAAAGTTTAACAAATTTTTTTTTTTTTTTAATCTAGATTCAACAGATCATATCCTTGGCTTTCGAAATATTTATGAAATTATTCGTAAAATTGATAATAATAATCATTCTATGCAAAGTAAGTGTTTAGTAAAGATGCTTTGAATAATTAATATGCTTAGTTTATAGGGGCACAACTGTACATGTTTTTAATTAATATCTCGGCTGATTAAAGTTGTACAAAGTTGGGAACTGTTAAAATGGCTTCCCACGAATTTTTGGAATCGGGAATGATGTATTTAATGTTTGGCAGTGCTATTTTTATTTCATTGTAAAACTTAGAAATTTTTTATTAACAAACTCTATGATTTGAGTACGAGCAGTGGCAATACTTCGCGAAATAAAGCAGATTTTTATGCACAGCGTGTGAGACTTTTGCCACTCGAAAAAACATTTTCAGAGTTTTTAATTCATATCTCTAATTTTACCCCCCCTTCTTCTTCTTCTTAGTGGACTCCGACCTTTCCCACTACCCAGAAAAGAATTGTAAAAAGTTTGGTGCCAATAGCTATAGTAGTGACTTTGAGTTAATTGTGAGCAAACACACAAACAGGCATTCTTTTTTATATATAGAGATTATGCAGTCAAAACTCTCATTAGATACTGTTTATACTTACCTCCAGTTTAGGTCCAAGTAGATATATCCTTATTGTGTGGACCAATTTAATCAACATTATGATGGTGAACACACAAATAAAGCGTTAATACTGTAAAAATGCTTTATTGTCATCATGGGGGTAGGAAGTAAGAAGGAGAGGCCGTAACCGGTTTTTCTCATACACCGTTTTGAAGCACTGGCGATCCCTGCATGGTGACCAAAACATTCCGTTACTTACCATTAAGATCAATGGGTTTTGACACAATCGGATATAAATATTCATATAAATGTATAGATTTCCTTTTTCTACAATATTTCAGAGTCCTAAGTATGTGAAAAGAATGCATTTTTAAACAACATTTCATTCTTAACGGAATTAAATGCTATACTTTTCACAGAATACTTAGTTCAGAACGGTTTGATTTGAAGGAAATATTTTCACAAGTTTTCGTTAATTACATTAGAAAAAAATTTTAAGGTAATTCGATTTTATTTGGTTAAGGATTAGAAAAATTGTAATTTATTGTATTAATTATGCATTATTTGTTTTTTATTTATAGAGCTTCGTCCTAAAATAATTTCTTAAATATGACATGATTTTTTTTAGCTTCTGAAGCGTCTTTTAAATTGAAAAATCTAAGTCAATGCTCGATTCAGTCCATTTCAAATTAGAGTACCTTTTATTTTAATAGTGAAATATATTAAATAGTACTCAACTTTCTCTGAATATTTCTGAAAGGGAATAAAAAAAGAATTTCCTAAAAATGTTATTTAAAACTGGTAACTGGGTTATTATAAAATGTAAGGGAATAATTCTTTTAATTATACTTATCAGAATTTTTTTACCCTTGTTTTCAACGATACATATTCTAAAACTCGTACTACCTTAAGTATGTATCTCATGCTTTATAATACCTTTTAACAGATTGTTTTCCAGTATGAACAATTCTTGCTTAAATAGTTTTATAAATGTATTTGTCTACAGGTAGTCCTTCATGGTGTTGCAATTTTCACAAACGTGAGTGTATTTAGATAATATTTATAATCATTATAAATTTAGATATGTTTAATAACTAGGCTTCTTCACAGTAACTTTCACAGGAGTTTATAAATAAATTCTTTATTTCAAATACATTTATATATAATTTAATAAATATTTATGTATTTTGTTAAAGGCAGATACATGCTTTTTGTAAGCACATACATAAATACCCATATGTAGTTCATGTTTTTCATTTTCGACGTGTGCAAATCTTTAATTTCTATGCATTCATTATATTTTTCGAGTAAAGTAATTTACAATAACTTATCATCATCTTGCCCGCACATAGTACTTCGGCCGAATCGCAAATGTATATGTCTTCTGTCCCACACATATGTGTAAAATTCTACATAATTTTACACAAATCAAGGGACGCAATCCTTTACACAATCAAGTGGTGGTTACAAATCAAGGAAAAGTTAACTTATTGGCAATCTGTCTGTATATTTATTAATTTTGAGGAGGATTGCAGCATTTGGTGGTAATTTTATTTTTTAGTTAACATAAAGCGATTATTTTTCAGTTATATAAAAATAAAATTGTGAATTTGAAATGAGCAACTATTAAGCCTCTTCTAAAAATGTTTAAAAAGTGTTTGCTGCATAAAAAAGTAGCAAATATTCTATCAAGGGTAGCGAAAGACGTATACAATTTTAAAGGTACCGTAAGGTATTTTTCATTCTTTACGAAAAACATTTTTGTTAAAATCTATATATTTTTTAGTTCAACAGCTTAGAATTTTATAAAACAAATTCATAATTAAAATCGTTCTTGTTAGCCATCGAAAAATAACCAAGATGTGATTTTTGCGTAAATGTCACTAAACTATACAAATTGCTATTATCCATCACACAATGAATATTTCTTTTCTGCGGAAGTGTCCCGTTTTTCGTTTTTGTATGGAACTGTCGTGTGTGGAAGTGCTGTCAAGGGAGCTCCTGGATGTAAACAAAAAACACTCCATCTACAGATGGAAGCCTCGGAACAGTGCTTCACTCGTAGTGCGACCTTGGCTCCTGATTTCATTAAACCAATCCTCTCCTCTTTAAAACAATTGAGTAAGTTTCTATTTCCTCAATTCTCTCATCATCTCTCTCTCCCCTTTCATTTCTCTTTTTATAAGTCTCCGACCCCTACTTTTTCCCTGGGCTACTAAAGATTTTAGTTCTACTAAGGTTTCTGCCATCGTTGATGTATTTTCTTTTGATTGTCTTAAAATGAAACATAATAACTGGCTTCCTCAATAGAAGTCAGAATTATTGTATATTACTTATACGCTCAACTGCACTGTGCTGCCACCTGCCTTCTGTGATTGGTTATTTAACTCTGACATGGAAAGTACGTGGTGGTCACATTACTGTGACTGGACTGTGTATTTACGTATTTTGTTAAAAGTAGATACATCCAAGCATATGCTTAAATACCCATACATTTTCGGCTTGTGCAAATATTTAATTTCTGTGCATTCACTATATTGAGTAAAATAATTTACAGTAATTTAGGATATACCTGACATTTTTACATAAGAAATATGTATAAATATAATTTGAATAAAATTAGATGCATTATTTTTAATACCCACTCAAAGGTCAGTTTTTCTTCGAAATTCCTCCACAATGGCATCTCTCCCTTTAGACAGATAGCCCTTGCATGCCTTACTCTATTTAATAAAAACTTAACATGACTTATGTGCCTAATTACAGATATTTTATATTTGCATTTGGCCATCAAGTTTCAAACTTTTGACTTAAAACATGTTTGAGGGTACATACATTAGCAAATTCATGATAGGACCTCCTCTGGAAGGATACACAAATGTTTTGACCTCCGTCAATTAACCTATTTTCAAGTTCTTAATAAGCTGTCTTGATGATGTTGCACATTCACATGGTCACATCATCTTGACCGCACATGGTACTTCCGCCGAATTCGCAAATGTATCCGTCTTCTGTTCCACACATTTGTGTAAAACTGTACATAATTTTACACAAATGTGTGATTACAAATCAAGGAAAAGTTAACTTATTGAAATATCTGTGTGTATATTTATTAATTTTGGTGAGGATTGCAGCATTTAGTGGGAATTTTATTTTTTAATTAACCCAAGTAAGCAAAAAGTGTAAATCCAAAGTGATTATTTTTCAGTTATGTAAAAATAAAATGATGAGTTTAAAATGAGCAACTGTAAAGCCTCTCCTCTAAAAAATTTTTAAAAAGTATATGTTATAATAATATGCAGATGACAAAAAAATTTATTTTAATTAAAACATTTTGCCATTTGAAATATAAAATAAAAGTAGCGAATACTCTATCAAAGGTATCGAAAGACATATACAATTTTAAAGGTATCGTAACATATTTTTCATTCTTTAAGAATAACACTTTTGCTGAAATCTCTGTTTATGTAGTTCAACAGCGTAGAATTTTACAAAACAAATTCATAATCAAAATCGCTGTTATAAATAACGAAGATGTGATTTTTGTGTATATGTCACTAAACTCTACAAATTGTTATTATCCATCACACAATGAATGTTTATTTTATGCGAAAATGTCCTGTTCTTCGATTTGTATGGAACTGTCGTGTGTCGAAGTGCTATCAAGGGAGCTTCTGAATGTAAACAAAAAACAGACTGAAGCTGTGGAGACCGAAGCTTCAGAGCATTGCTTCATTTGTAGTGCGAAGTTGGCCCCTTCTTCCTTTCTTACCTCCATGATTGTCATTGAGCAGTTAAAATGGCACATTGTAATTGAACCTTATAAATTTAATGATTTGGTCAGAGATGAAACGGTATAACTGAATGCACATCAGTCAACTTAATATTATTTGTGAAGTTGTAATAAGAAGGAACTAAATTCACTTATTTACATAACAGGTGTAAAAAAAACTGGCAAATGGGAAACTTGAACTCAGATTGTCAAGAAAATTACTGAGTATCATCAGCATCTATTGTAAATTGTTTCCATGTCTGGCAAAGCATATTCAGATCAGTAATAGAAATGTGATTGCATTTGTTTTTATGGTTGTGTTGCTATTATTGGTCACATCGTTCCTGTGATTGACTACTGTTCCTGTGATTGCTGATGGCACTAGTCACAGTATAGATGTGTTTAGTCAGGGCAAATTTCTGATTACTATATTTGCCAGAATGCAGTATGTTAGCAACATAATTTGGAGATGATAGCTTGATTGTCCTGAATTGCTTTACTTAGTTTGAAAAATGTTCCTTTAATCATTTGATCTCCGATGTCTGTTTCTAGCAAAATGTTTTGAGTCGTAATATGCTGCCTGCTTTCTATCAGCAATTCATATGGCTCCTTTAGTAGAGACATCAAATGCTTCTGTTCAGCATTGCATCTATTCATTAGCAAGGTGTTTAGATTTATTATAAGAACAAATAAGTTGAAGAACATGAATAAACAACACAAACAGCAGTATTACTCCATCAAATATCTTTGGAATGAGCTAGAACATCAGCAGTGCATACGAGGCAGTCAACCAGCTACCATCTGTTGTCTTATGTTTCTATACTAAAAGAGAAACAGAATATTCTTGTAGCATATTGCTTAATGAAAAATTCATTCAGGATTATTAAAGCTAAAGGAGACCTAAACAATAAATAGCTCTGTTAGAGCCTTAGTAAACTTCACCAGTGTGTGTTTAGTAACTTTTAGCCATGCAGAGTTAATAAAGAATAAATCTCTCATAATCAAAATTTTAGACAATCTTTTGGCTTCTGATTCTGAATTTTCACCTTTTTGAACATCATATTGATATTGTCATAGCTACTACATATATATTAATTAACAATTAATAATGCAATAATTTTGTTTAAATATCATTTGTTTTTCTTATGTAATCATGTTATTGTTTAATTTCTAGCTTTCCTTTTTTATTGAATGATTTATCTGTAGTTGAAATATTTAAATAACATATTGAAATATGCTTTTATTATCTTTTCATTTCTACCTCAAAGTATTTGAAATAGTATTTTTTTAATTGTATCATATATGCTTTTCGTTAAATACTGTTATCAGTACTATACTATTATAATGATATATTTAAAATACATTAGAATCTTCTGTGAGAGTGACTGAGCTTATTTTGTATTTTTATCTTTAAATAGATGAAATACTTGTAGCTTACATAAGCAGAGGTTTACTTTCATCTTTGGTTGATGCAAAGCAAGTTTTGGAAATCATAGCTGATGGGAACCAAATGTCAAAAAGTCGTATCATTATAAATACTTATGCATTGATTGATGGTTAGTTCCAATCATTTTGTGTACTCCTTCATTAATGCTTACTTATTAAACATTTAGAGTAATTGTAACATAATTAAAAGAGAATTTATAAATGAAAATTATCTCCTATGAAAGGTGCAATGAAATTTAGATAACAAATCTGTAATATATAAAATATAATTTATTTAATTATATATAATTTATTTGTGTTATATAAAATTATCAGGATCTTTGGAAAGGAAGTATTTATCACATCCGGAAATGACAAGAAATTATCTGGGTGCAAAAGTCAGCTATCTGCAGTTGTACTTTATATGTGTGTGTGCATGTGTGCAAGATAAAAAAAAAAAAAAAAAACTCAAAAATTTGGCTGTGTTCCCTTTCTGCAATTCAAACTTTATCACCGGAAAAATTAAACTACATTATGTCATCTGTAGTGCCGCGAAGCTCTTTTTCAATAGCAGTCCAAAGTTTAAACAAAGGATTCAAATCTTTAAATAGCTCTTTGCTGAAATACGTCACTGTTCTTTTAATTATGATATCTTAGTGATGATTTGAAGAGAAAAGGCACCAATTATTTTGCATTCATAACCGAGATGTTGCTCTTATACAACTGGGATTCGTAATAGATGGATGAAACTGTGGAAAATCACAAATAGCTAGATATTCACTACATAATTCTATTTTCTTGAAGAATTATTTCTTAAGACATATGGTCTTGGTTACATGTCACTGTGGGTGCAACAAGGACCCTACATTTCATATACAACTTAGTACATGGAGAGACAATAGACGGCGCAGTGAAGCAGTGAAACATGTGCTAGCAGGCAAGAACAAGTAGAAAAGTGACTTGTGCATTTCAACAAAATAAGATTTGAATACTTTGTTTAAATTTTAGGTGATTGGTATCCTATATTGTGTTGTATTAGACATCCTTGTTTAAATAGTAAAATTTTAATAATTTGAAATGAAATAGCTTGTGGTTTCAAGTATTCGTAGTTAAAGTTATGTATATAAAACACACCTTTTATCAAGTGTTTATTTATTTTGATTAATAGTAGTTACTCTTATAACTTGACTTAATGTGTAAAATGATATATTGTTGTCAAATAACATTTTCTGAGCTTTTGATAA
Organism: Stegodyphus mimosarum; assembly: GCA_000611955.2. NCBI lineage: Eukaryota > Metazoa > Arthropoda > Arachnida > Araneae > Eresidae > Stegodyphus > Stegodyphus mimosarum. Next base: position 229,956 of record KK119746.1, on the reverse strand, counting down.
TTTCTTAATAAAAAAAATAATTTTAGTATTCATAGCATTATACACCTGTTGCATTGAAAGATCCATATTAAAGAACTTTGAATTGATTATATAAGAACTGCATTTTATTCATAGTTATTTGTAAGAGAACAGAAGTTAATTTAATTTATTTTTATTTAGATGAAAGACCTGTCATGTATGAAACAGATTTCATGCAAGATATTGCTGAACAAAATTTCAAAAAATACAGTATTCATGTGAAGAAGAGTAAAAAATCTCAGGTATGTAAATTAGTTTCAGCAACTATTTGTAACTAATCTACAAATAGAATTCTTACTGGTATATTAAAATAGAAATATCTACAAGCCGCATTTTGTTTCAAATTTTAAGCCCTACCTTGTGCCAAGGAAAAAATCCACTTCTCTCTTGTCTTTTCTTTCTTTTTTTCTTTCTTTCTTTCTTTCTTTTCTTTTTTTT
>KK119746.1:201140-229356 GCA_000611955.2 Stegodyphus mimosarum | reverse complement strand
TGTTATATTTTAATGAAAAATAAGTAAATTTTGAAAGTTGAAGTAAAAATTCTGTATTTGGTTATAATTATATTTTGTAATAATTAATAATTATATCTTATAAAAATTAATAATAAATACAATGAAATACATTTAACGCAAAAATGCTTAAGTCGAAATATCGGTTAATACGAAATAATAAAACGGTTCCAACAAACTACTTTATATTTTCGTGCATTTTTTTCCTTTTAACATGAAACGAAAATTGCTTAACACAAAAAGATTTCCCCTCGGAAAATACGGAAAACACCAGCTGCACAGGCAAGATTTAAGGCGGCTGTGAAATGAAAGGTGGTTTCACATGTTTTGCAGAAAAGAAGCTAACTTGACTTTGAAATACCCTCAGAATAGCCAATTTCTGTGACACCAGCCAGTTTTGTTTACCTAAGCTACTTTCACCCCCACTCCTACAAATGCCACACAAAAACATCTCATCTCTCATCAGCTGGCTTTGGAATTCGATGATGAGTACATAATAGTGTGTGTAAAAGTCAGTGAGTTTGGTTTGGTCCAAAAGAAATGGAGAAGGAGGATATTGAAACTAAGCCAATACTTAATAAAATGTTTGAGGTAGTGTCTGTATTATTGGACTGTCTTACTGTATCATTGAAAGAATTCACTGCAGTAGATGATGATAATGTGCGTACAGCCCCAATTATGGCAGGCAAAGACAGTTTGGAGTTTGTTCAAAGCTAAAAAAATATCATTGATGCAGATTCCGATGGCGAAAATGAAATGAATAATGCAGCTCCTGTTCCCACGTCATCCGAAATGAGAAACGTCATGAATAGTATGTGCAGTTATTTAGACGCACATTCCAGTTGTAAAATAAATAACAAAATGGATGATGAAACAATTTGTTGGTAGTTTGATGCTTAAAAAAACAGTGCAAAGAAAAATATCAGGTTTATTTTCCAAAAACTCATTAAATGTTTTATTTTTCTAAAAACTTGGAAATTTTGTGTTAAATCAAGTTCTCGTGGATGTTTTTGTTTCATTAATTTTTGTTAAATATGTATATATATATATGTGTGTAAGTAAAATGTACTCAAATAAATTTGATTTTGTTGAGTATATTTTTTTTGGAGGGGGGGGCCACTATCCTTTAACACGAAAAAATATTTCAGTTCCGTCATTTTAGTGTTTAAATATTGTACATCCTGATTCTTTAAACAATGGTATGTTATTTGTTACTGAAATACATTTTATTTTTTTTAGCGAGGAATTATGATACCTGTTAATTCAACTAGAGATATTATTTCTACAATTGGTGATATATTTAAAGAATTTCCTGATCATCTCTCATCAAAGCCTGTTTTTTCTCTTCCCTATTTTGATTCAGTGAGCAAAGGTAAACTTACTTATTTCCTCACAAAACAGTATAAAAAATGCAGACTTACGTTTATTTGTGCATGTATGATATTTTCCTGTTACTAAAATTGTTTAATTATGTTTAACTTAAACCTCTTATTTCTGTTGATAAATTCTGCATCATTTATGTTAAAAAACAAACTGTTTCTATTGTTAATGTATATAACAATTTTCATTTATTTTAAGCAATGGAAGTTATTGTTTAAATACTTAACGTAAAAAATAATGTTAAATGTTTTTCAGTTCTGCAAAGTTTTGGATACGAATAACTGTAAATATATATTGTGTCTCTTTTTGAAGATATTAGTGTGATTTAATTATTACAAATATCAAATGTGTTGTTAAATCTAAATGCTAATACGGTAAAGACGCTGAACACTGGTAGTTCGGTCCGAGGTTCGAATCCCGCGAACGGGCTGGCCGCATGGGCGTTTTCGTGGTTTTCCCCATGTGTAACGTGTATACGAGCCAGTTTCCCTTAGAAAGTCCTCCACGAAGGCATCCCTCCCCTTAGGCAGATAGCCGTCGTGTGCTTTGCCATAACTGAATAACCTAACCTAACCTAAATGCTAATAATAATGAAATCAGACTAATAAAATATTTTCACGTGGTTTGCATACATCTTTCTTTAATGCAATCTCAAAGTCAAAATACAGGGCAAGTAGCAAAAAAAAAAATCTTATAAACTATTATATCAAACAATAATTTAATTGGAACATATTTATCTGTGATAACCCAAATTAAACTATAGCCATCTGTTCTGTGTTTTTTATTATGCATTGCAGTTGCTCAACATTATACCTTTTTGTTACACAGCATGCATCCAAATACAAATGAAATTCGATTGAATTTCTTTCTATGGTAATCCATTTCAGTCTATGTGTGTTGATAATGCAGATTTTGAATTGGGAAAGTAATTCATAAGGAGAGAGATCCAGGAAATTTTAAGGCCTGTTCTATACCAGCGCAAGTTTATACATTAAACTTTAATCCTTTTATGTGTATTACAGTAGAAATCTGATAATCTGACACATTCAGAACAATAGTGGTATCAAAATTGTACAATTACCATATTTTTTTTCCTAGTTTATTAAGTGCATCAAGGAATAAAAACAAACTGCATGTAGTAATTTTGCAATCATATTTAATGGGTAAAATCTATCAGCAAATAAATTTATTCATAGTTTAATTGAATTTAATCAGCTTCCCCCCCCCTTGCTTCTTTGAAGTCATGTTTCTTGCACCACAGGAAATATTTCTGAATAAATTTGAATGTCCACCTACTTCTCAGATTCTGTTTTGCCCTGTTTGAAAAAGCTACCTTTTGACGCTTTCATTTCGTACTAAAATTGCTTAGCTTTGTCTGTTAGCATAGATCATGTTCTAAGATTACCTTTAGATCTCTTTGCACTGAATTATACATAATATACTTTGCAATTAATTGACCTTATGTTTGTTAATGTGTTCCAATATTTTCAAAATTAGCATACTTAGATAGGAAATTTCTGCTTTCTGATACATAGCGAGTAGAAAGTGCATTGCTAAATTGCCCCTTAATAATGCTTTTGTTTTCACCTTTTTTATCAATTAATAATACTAAACTTTTGATTAATGATTAAAATCACTTGTTTCTTTTTTATTCCCTAATCAAGATTTTTTATAAAGTTTTGGAGGTATTTTATATACAGAAAGAAAGTATGTTATATAAATGTGTAGTGCGAAAGAAAATTTTGATGAAAATGGCAAAGGGGCACATTATTAGGTCTTTCTTAATATTGCTGAATGCAAGTAGGGCCTTATACTGCAGGAATATTAGTGAAAAAGGTGGTGGAAAAAATATTATGTGGTGTACTGAACTGTAGAATGCTTGATTTTTGGACTTTTGCTGTAATTCTAAATGTAAATACATGCATCTACATTTCAAGAATTATAATTAGCTTAAAGGAAATTTAATTGGCATATGAAAATTACTATATATGTTTTATTTTTTTGTCACAGAGTTCTCCTGTGAAATTGTACTTACTGTAAAATTTTTCTTTAATATGATTGCTTTTCTTATTAGGTATGGTTGTGAGTATATCTCAGCAAATATTCTACCAAGGGAATCTTGTGGGAATTACAGGAATCGATATATCACTTACTGATATTACGGAAGATGTTTCCTATTTCACCAATACAGAGCAGTTTTATGTCTTCCTTGTAGATGATTCAGGTATTATGATCTGTTGGTCTCTTATAATAAGATATATGTGTACATATGATGATCTAAAAGTTGATTATATCATTTGAAATAATTATAAATAAATCATTTGATAAATTTAACAGATTTGTTTTATTGCTGTGAATAATCTTTTATTTTGATGAGCTATGCATAGCTATACTGACACTTCCCACTGTACAAACAAATTGCATGTCAAAAAACCATTTATACCATGAATTTGTTCATGAAACGTTACTAACTTTGTTATGCAAATTTCCTAATGATGCTTGTAATATAAGAGCCTTTTAAATAAACAATTAAAAATGCCAAAACATATAAATAATATACTTTAAATTTTAAATAAAGTACATTATAAATAGAGAATTACACAACTGTATATATGGCATCATAGATGGGCTATGAATGCTGATTTCTGTAGTGTCTATGAAAATAGGTTCCTAAATTTGTCTGAGTAGGTTTTCTTTTTCTTTCGTCATAAATAAGATGGTATCACTATATTCTGTCATACCCAACAGACTTTAATAAATCCTCTCAGAATTTGTTTCTTGGTTTTCTAAAAACTTAAGGCCTTCAAATTTAGAAAATGCTACTAGCATTAACTTTGTATCAAACTTTTGAACTAAATTAGGTTCCTCCTTTTCTCTCTGTTGCTTCTTGAAATGCATTGGGTCTGTTGAATGCATCTTTGATATGTTCAAGTACACAGTTTTTGTTCTTAAGTATGAAATGGTTCATGCTATTTTAACATGTGACATTCGTCATTTTCTCACCATTTTTAAGTCTTTAATTATAGCGACATTTGTTTAAAATGAAATGGCTTGTCATTTGTTTGCACTGTCATTATGAGCGCTTGATTTTCTCTTTTCATTAACCATTTTAATCATATTTATTTTCTTTTCGACTCAACAAATTTCACTCTTTTGTAAAGTCTGTTTGTTTCTGCGAAAGTTCATAAAGAAGAGAACATTTGTTTAGATATAGTAAATATAGTAATAGTAGAGAGAAATTTAATTGTACAGAGAGAAAAAAAATTATATCGTATTAAAATAAAATATTTCACTATACATATGTGGAGTTTTCAGATACTTAATAAGACAGTCTTTATCCTTTGTGGAAGCTTTTCATGTTGATGCTAATATAAGAAGTTTTTGAAGTTTTCACTGATTATATGATATATTTCAAAATAATATTTATAACTTTGTAGTAAATCTGGCTTATCATGCTTTTTGTAAGTTGCTGTATTTTCATTAGTTATGGGTTCCTAATGGGGTCACTAAAATTTTAAAGGAACTCAGTGATGATCAAGTGGTCAGTTGAGGGTTAATAATGGAAAATGCATCAGCAATTTCTAATTTCAGTAATTTACAGCATAATGAAGATCCCATTGATTACAAAAAAAAAATATCAATAAAGTTGGTTATAAATTGTTTATTAATATAAAGCTATATGTTGTATAAGAATGCTTACAAGTTCGTATTCCTCCGAAGTTATTTTGTTATATACAAGCGACTTATAGAATGTAAAGAATACTTTAATATTTGCTTTCAAGACACTTTATAATAATAATTGAACTGTGATATATGATCTTGATATTATAATGCAAGCAGAGTTGATTGCATTGAAAGAGGATGCTGAAACACAAGTCTTATTCAAAACACAAGGGTATGTTAGTTTAGAATTGAAAAGTCATCGAGAATAAATATTCCAAAATTAAAATTGGTACTAATATTGACCTTTCTTACCTAGCAGAAGCAGGCTTTAGCCAAGTCAGTAATTTACTATGGAAAACAAGAAATGGGTTAAATATATTTGAACAAGGTGATTTAAGAATTAAGTTAAGAAATTATATGCCAGTTAATAAAAATATTCCATCAGTCATCAAATTGCAGCCATCACATTAATTGAAATCAAACTTTTATGCAATCTGTGATTTTGTTTTAGAAAACTTGTGCATATGTGTAAAATTAAAATAATTTTAATAAAAAATAATAAAGCAAAAGTCTATTAAACCCCTTTTTTAATATTATTAGTCCAGTTGTTATTTTCAAATTATTAATGTTCAATTATTTGCATTACATTATTTTGTGAAAGTATATTATAGAGTAAAAATATAAGCAGTTGATACAAGAAAAGGTTTGAGTGTTGGTTATAACTGGCTTAAAATGCAAACATATATATTTTGAAAAAAGTACATTTTAAAAAAGAGTAATTTATTTTGTTCTCATCTTCTAAAGAAATTGAAAATTTGTTACATAAAATGTGATCAGTTATGCCTAAATATTATTCATTCTATGAATGCCCCCTCTCCTTTTGTATGTATGTGTAATTGAGATTGTGCATTTATCTTTTAAAAGAACATAAAACATTGAAAAAGAAAATAATGAAATGTACTTGTATGAAAATAGGAACAAAATGCAGATTTGTAGTGTTTGCCATGATCTATCTCATGTTGTAGTAATAATTATTCTCAATCTGTCGTTTTAGTTACTAACTATGTTTTTGGTTAATATTTGTTCTGAATTTTAGGTATTGCTCTTACACATCCAACATTTAGTCATCCAACTTATACAAGCTGGCATCATGTTCACACATACATATGGCATCTTGAGAATACACCAGAATTCTACAGCATTTACAAATCTATTCTCAGGTGTGTTCAATTCGTTAATTTTAAGACATTTTTTAAAGTATTTTAATTTATTCATAGACGAATTGTTTGCTTCTTAATATTATGAAATAAATTTTATATCCAATGTTATTTTAAATTATTTATTGTATCTTTGCATTTATAGGGAACCTAGTGGTAAAGTGGTATTACCTTTGAAAGTGTCTCAAAAACCAAAAAAGAATGGTGATGGGGAAGATGAAAAGGTTGCAATTTATGAATGGAAGAAAGTAGGTGAAATCATTATAAATTGTTTATGTAGCATAATAATCACCTAAATATTAATTATGATATATAATATATGGTACAATATCTGAGATACAGAATCATCAAGACTTTGCAATTCTATATTTCAGAAATTTCTAGGATTTTAGATCACTAGCTTAAATTTAGTTGGATTACATGTAAGAAGTACAAAATTAAAAATATGAAATGGTTGTTTGTGAAATAATGAAGCATTTGTTGTAAACCTTAAAGGAACCAAAATTTAGAAGGAGACTTAAACATTCATTTTATTTTATTGAAAATATTTCATTCAACATAAATTAAAGCGTTTGCCTCCCCCCTCCCCCTGTTTTTTATGTGTGCGTGGGTAAAAATTCCGTTGTGCAAACCAGTTGACTATAATTGAGGAATTATCATCAGAATGAATACTTCAGTGGCATCATCTTCATTCAAATGTCTGTTAATTGGAAAACTTTACAATTGTTTTCTGTATTTTAACATTTCTTTAGTACTAGACCATATTTCAGTACTATACCTCATGAGTTTGGTTGACTTATTTTCTGATGCATATTTTTCATCTACTGATCTTTTTTTTTTTTTTTCTATTTATTAAATAGATTTTTTATGACTTAAACAATATTGCAACATAATCAATATACCTTATCCAAGAAACAGTTTTCGGGCATACCAAGTTGGATTTTTGAAAGAGGTATGAATTTCCATTCCTCAACCTGCAGTTTACACTTAAGATAGAATTCAACAGAATACCATTCAGTTTTGATACTCTTCAGACAGCAATTTATAGCAAACCATCTGGCAGCCCAGCTAATAATTCTATTTGACTGTTTTTCACTCTATTTACATAAAACAGTTGGTCTTTATTTTTACTTAAAACCTAGCAATGATCCCAAGTGACTCTCTTTCATTTCATTCACAGAATACAGCTACTGTTTATTTTTACTTAAAATGTGCCAAAGATTTATGTTCCACGGCAAAATTTTAAAAAATTAATATTAATACATACTACTAATTGCAGAAACAGTAAATAACCTCTCGATTTTTCGGAAAAACTTACCAAGAAAATTTAAAGATAAGCTTCCTTAGTGATTTCTCAAAATCTAAAATTGTTGCCAACAGAAGAATCAAATAAGAGTAAATATATTGGAACTTTCACCCCATCCATCAGTTCTGTGCTTAAGAGATTTGGTTATGAATTTGCCATTATGCCACCACTTTCCATTGAGAAATTGTCAAGATCAGATAAATTGGGTGTCCCTTAATACATACTTCAAGTGTGTATACTATCTGCATTTGCAACAAATATATACAAATATATAAATGCAGAAACTCAATACATAATCTTAGCTTCTGGAAAATTATCAATAAGGATAAAAAACCTATAAATTCTCTGCCAAACAATCTGCATTCAGTTCAAGGCTACAGTCTGAACTACTACAGAAATGAGATGAAAATTAGGAGAAACTTAACTAAATGTGAGATTTCTAAATTTCCAAAGAGGTGTTAGGAGGAATAATCGCTGAGAAATCTGACTGTTAAAGATAGTAAAGTACTCAGTACCTACTGGTGAGAAAAGATTTAAGCTTATGTGAAAGAAGATAATCATGTCAGTGTATAAAAGAAGAAATGGCATAATCCATTGTAAATTTGAGTGCAATAATTGTTCAGCACAGACTGCTGGAAATGTTACAATTTCATGGGGAAAAACGTGTTTTATCTCTTGGTTTAGGGATGAAAAAGATAAATGGAGTTAAAACGTATGTTAATGAGGGTAAGGTGAAAAGTTCTCGGCCTGGCAATGAAAAACTGTGACTTATTACAGTTAAAAAATTATTTGATTTTTCTACATAACCTCCCTTGACTTTCAACACACTGGTCGAGCATTTCTCCAACATCAGTATTTCTTCCCAGAAGTGAGAGTCTGGAATGTTATGAAAATATTCATCTATGATCCTCTCAACTTCTTTATTGGATGCAAAGCATTCCCAGGAACAAATTTCTTCAAGTTTGGGAACAGATGGAAGTCTGAGGATGCCAAATCAGGAGAACATTGGGGGATGATCATGCAAATTGCATCCCAAATCCTGCAGTTTTCCCATCGCCAGTGCACCCTTGTGCACAGGTTCATTGTCCTGGTGAAAGATGATTTTTTTCTTCTTAAAGCCAGGCCTCTTCTCATGAATTTTGGCATCCAGCTGGTCAAGATGGTTGGAATAATATTTGCCTGTAATTTTCTGCCTTTTGTGAGGTAATCAATTAACAGGATCTCTTTTGCATCTCAAAACACACTGGCCATGACCTTTCTGGCAGATGCGATCGACTTTGCTTTCTTTGGTGCTGAACTGCTGCCTTCCATCCACTGCTTGGACTGCTGTGTGTATTGGTGGACCCATGTCTCATCCATGGTGACAAATCAGTACACAAAAATTGGTATGATCCCTGTTGAATTAATTGGTCCTAAGATTGCTGCAAAAATCATTTGCATATTTGATTTTGATTGGCATTCAACAAATGGGCACCCATACTGCACACAGCTTTCGCATCCCTAATTTTTTGTGCAAGAAGTTTTGCACCCTTTCTTCTGATATCCCCGCAGTTTCAGCTATCTCACTCATTTTCACTCGTGTATCATTCAACACAATATCATGCACTTTTTTTATGGTTTCCAGTGGGGTTGCGTTTTTTGGCTGTGGGTTGTTTCTTTCACGTGGGTCATCTTCGAGGGATGTGCAATCACATTTAAATTCAGCTGCCCACTTTTTAATGGATGACACGGAAGGAGCAGAGTTCCCATAAACTTTCGTCAACTTTGGATGAATTTCGTTAGGGGTTAATCCAACCAAAACGAAAAATTTTATGACCGCAGGATATTTAAATTTATCCATTTTAACAAATAACACACAACACATCTACTGCAAAAATTCATGTAAACAAGCTATTTGAGAGAACAAGTTGAAACTTGTCTTACAAACTAAATGATGTGTGTACCCAGGCAGGAAACATAAATTTTTCCTGATTGCAGTGCCATCTGTGGGTCAGGCCAAGAACTTTTCACCTCATCCTTGTAACTTCACAGCAGAATGATGGGAATGTCTTATTTAATGAAGTAACAAAACCAAAATATATGGTTCACAATGTGTAATGATATAAAGTATGTAAGAAGATCTGCATCCCGATCGCACAACACCTTACATAATGCAATCAATTTGTGTCATGATGTGAGTATAGAATCAAAAGATATGGGCAAAATTTCCATGATTAACGGAAGTATAAATGCTCAAAAATACATAAATGAAATACTTCAGCCCAAATGATAGCCTTCTGTTTGTGACCTTTTCCAAGATAAAGAAGCATTTATATTTCAGTACAATCCAATTGCATGTCATGTTGCTGCTGTATGCAGAACATGGTTTCAAAATAATCATATTCCATTCCCAGAATAACCTGTGATTAAGCCCAGAGCTTAACCACACTGAGTGTGTATGGAGCCGATTAGAGAAACATGTTAAGCAGTAACAGCCCAACAATAATCAGTAGAAGCAATAATTCAGTCTTGTTTCACATTATAACAGCTGCAGTACTAAAAACCTTGATTCATTGCATGGAAAGACTTTTTAAAACCATGATTAAATCAAAGAGTTACCCAACTAAATATTAATTGACATGAGTTTTTTTGTATATTCCATTTTTTCTAGATATTCCAATTTTCTTCTTTAAAACTATAATTCTGATAAAAGAATTTTAATAATTCGAAAGTATCCTTCGTAATTGCTGTTGCATAAACATTCGTTGTTAAATTATCTAACCAGGCATATCATTTTGTGGTATTCCTCCAAGCAAATGAGGTGTTAGGAGCCATCAAACTTCAGAAATACACTGGTTATCATAAATTAAGGGAAAATCACATTTACTGAAAAAGTTACGTGTAGAGTTTTATGAAACATACCCACAATCTACAACACATAGTAAGGTATCAAATAACACAAAAAGAAATTACCAGACAATTATAGTAGTATAGAAATTAGCACATTATAAAATGAACAAATCAAAGGTGTCAGTTTGCTATAGGAAAGTGCCTTTAATATGGAATATGATTACTTCTAGAAGCAATACAGCACATACAGCGATGTGTGATGCTTTCAATTATGCGGTCTATCAGTTCCATAGAAAGCGAGAGGCATTGCTCTTGCAAAGCAGTTGCAAGGGTCTGAGGGGGCGGATTGAGAGCAGCTAGGTCTCCCTAAAGCATCCTAAACATGCTCGATAGAATTTAAGTCTGGGGATCGAGCCGGCCACTCCATGCACATAACTGTTTACAGTTGAAGACAATCATCTACAATGTGAGCCCTGTGTGGTCTTGCGTTGTCGTCCTGTAACAGGAAAGTATCACCTATTGCCCCAGCATATGGCCGTGCATAAGCAGCAAGAATGTCATCTCTATAAACCTGGGCATTCACGGTTCCCCTTGGAAAGACATGGAGGTCTGTGCGTCCACCCAAAGAGATGCCACCCCAAACACAGACACTGCCTCTTCTGTATGCATCTCTTTCATGGATTTTTGCGGATGATAACGGGTTGCAGGTTTTCTCCATATCAAATAATGCCTACTGTCGCTTTTTAGACTAAACCTGGACTCATCCATAGAGAAAACAGCCCTCCATTGATCAGGTATTCAGTGGGCATGTTGTCGTGCCCACTGCAAACGGTCACATCTATTGCGTGATGTGAGCGGCACACAAATGGCTGGTGGACTCGCATACAGACCACATTCGTGAAGCCTTCTACCTTCCGATGGCTGCAGCAAGAGAGAATCTAAGAAGAGTCGGAGTAGCGATTCTATTCGTGCTTGCACATAATGTCAAATATCGGTCAATGGCACTCGTCGTAGCAGTTGTCCGTCCTTGGTGATGCCAGGAGGTCATTGTTACAAATTGGCTATCTCAGATTTCTGATGTCACTATCACAGTGAAATATGTGGGCTTGCTTTCAAACATGGACTTTTATGCTCCTCCCAGATAACGTATTCCGAGTGCAGCGCCCCTAATTTGCATATTGCAGTTTTACTCAGCTACTCTTCCTTGGCAACATATTCAAATTTTACACGGTTTAGCTTCTTTTTGAGGGAGTTATTGTTATTTTTGTAATTTTTCCTTACTTTATGATAACCAGTGTATATAAATAAGAAAGCTTGTGAATATTACAGATGACAACTGGAATTCTTCGTTCCTCATTCCTACTTGCAGTTGGCAGAATTCTTACTTACTTCAAACTTTTGAGACATGTAATAAATTAAACTGAACAGCTCTGAGAAAAGTAATGTGCTGGCTGTCAGACAGGCTTCCTCCTGTGCACCTTCTTCTTGCAGCAAAATCTTTCACAGTGCTTCAGTACTAATAAAATGCAATTTCATTTTGTTGTTTTTTGTACAGTATGTCAGTATTGATGAAATATTTGTCTTAAAGGAATTTAATCATGACTTTTTGTCATTCAATACTATCCAAATCACATAATGTGTATCAATGTTTTTAAAGTTACAGCTGGCCCTAAAATAGCGGCAGCTGAAAATCTTTTGACTGACACTTGGTTCTTTTTGCTTGTTTGCAGTTTTGTCATTGCGTAGTTACTTTTGTGATGAAATAAAACATGTTACCACATTTACATACAGTTTTTGACTGATGTGTTTATTGGAAAGTCCCAGTAAAATTTCTGAAACCTATTTTACACTAAAGAATGAAAAATGGGGGGAGGAGTAAATAAATCTTTTAGAATTTTAAATATATTTAAGCCATAAAGGAAATGAAATCTGATATCAGTCATGTCCATTTTCATTCTCTGTATTGAAGTTTTCTGCAAAGACTGAATCATGATTGTTGCTTGTAATATTTTTGTATTCTTCGTGATTGCTAATGCTTTTTATCTTAGCCTGCAAACATTTCAACATGCTTCATAATTACTACATTTTTCATTCTTTTAAATTGTTTTGTATATGTGCAGATTAAAATTACATACTTAGTTCTCTAAAAAGAGATTCTGATTGGTCTGGTGGTTAGTCCCCTCCCTCATATATATATTGGTTTACTGTTTATTAAGTTTAACTATATTAGATACGTGCAAAAGTTCTATCCATATTTTAAGTGCAAAAAGAAAAGGAATTTTAAAAAAGGTAGAATACCTATGCATTTGTACAAGTATCATCATTTAGAATCATAAATCAGTCAGATTCCTTTGGTTTAAAGCAAAAAATTCTTGTAATGCTGTTTTCTTATTCTGCATATTGTAAAAAGTCTAAGGGACCAAGAAATTCTGTAATGATTGAAAAAGATGATAATCGGAAGGAATAAGATTCAAAATATGCTACATGAAATAAATGTTTGAACCAAAGTTGAGTGTTTTTCACTGAATAATTAAAGCAGCATGAGGCTTGATGTTACCATGTTGAAAGATAATGCCTTTCTGACTGATAACCGCTAGCCACTTATGTAATATTTTTGCTTTTTGCTTCAGTTTGTCCAACTGTTGACAGCACATCACTATTACTCTCATCAAGGAACAGCAGCATTAGGAACAATTCTCTGATCATTCCCATCGTACACTTAGCAAAACCCTTTTGAGATGTGTTCCTTCTTTTGAGGTACATTGGGCAGGCTATACTATATGACACACAGTTGTTTGATATTATAGCATAGGGGGTCCATTTGTTATTACCCATTATAGTTTGTTGCAAAAAGATTCATTTCTGGAGTGAGAAAAAAGGTAGTAGCTCTCACCTGCCGTTACTTTTCAGGGAGCTGATGTGGAACCTACTGATCTAGCTTTCTAATGATCGCAAGTGTGTGTATTCGTTTTCAGCTGTTATTCTGTGCATGTTAACTTTTCCACTAATTCATTTATAGTTATGGTAGGGCATTTAACATAACTTAGTCCCAAATCTACTCAGAACCATTGATAGAGATCCAGACCTACAGTCCAGGTTAGGACTGTAGTGTTGTCTCTAACAAACTCATACAACACACAATATCTGGTATACTCCTTATCATTTGCCACTGTAAACCATCTAAATTTTTTACATGAACAATTTACTATCACAAGCACATTGCTTTTATATGTCGTCTACCAAAGTATTTTATTGGTAAAAAAATTTCAGTCTCTAAGGCATCATACACGACGTCAAATATACTCCTAACGTGTATCTCCAGAAATGGTTAGAAGTTTTGTACTAACCTAATAGAGACAGTTTTCAAACTCTGGATCAAATTTGTCTCCTATTTAGCATCTGTGCTCTGGAGCAATCAAAGTTTGAATCATTATAAATACCAGTATTGTTGTATTTTGTTTTCTAAAATATGTTTCATCCATATATGATTTTTATCCACTTTCTTTTTAGGTTGAAGGAACACCATATATAGTATGTGTAGTAGTAATAGAGCCAACCAAAATAAGGAAATTTCTTAGCAATTCAATAACTTCAGAAAGCACAAATTTCACTTATCATCGCCTTGATTTATTGCCATCATCAAATACATGTAGGCATATGAAGCAATTATCTTCTCTAGGTATGTATGATCAGAATAATCTGAAACTAAAATATAAATTTGCATAATAGAGTTAAGCTTGGTATGAGACTTTTAGGGACTTGTTTATTGCAATGTATATCATTAAATGATAAAACAGGTTATTTATAATATGGTAAAATTGCGATAATCTGCATACCTTGAGACCAAGGGTAATATGGATTGGAGAATTCTGTATATTTTAAAAAATGCCTTTCTAATTCTGTTTACATTTCTTTTATTCATACATTAAATTAAATGTACTGTTTTTACATTAAATTTGGATTGTGTCTACCAAAATACGCCGTACTTCAAAAATAACTTAATAAACTTATAGACTTAAAAATTGCTATATTTTTTTAAAGTTAATTATATATACAGAAAATAGGTAGATGCCAATATAAAGGGGAAATGTAGTAGAGAAGAAAAGAGATGAATGAGAGGAACTATGTAGAGAATTCTTGTAAAAATGTGTCAAATTTTTTTTTTTTTTTTAAATACCTGCTCCATCAGCAAAACTTATTTCAAACTAATCATATTCTTAAATATGTGTCAAAATATTTTTCTAAAAATTTATCCACCAACAGAGTTACTTCAAAGTAATTGCTGTATTCTTAAATGAAAGAAAAAGTAAGTAAATAAATAAATACACTGTATTTAAATCTTACTGTAAGGTTTTTCCCGAAATGTAATCCGTATGCTAATTTCACCAGTAATTTCCATGTGGGTGCAATTAGTTTGATAACAGTACTAACAATTTTCAAAAAGTGCTAAAATTGAAAGTTAAGATTTAGTTTATTTTCTTTAACATATTTTCCATTCTTGACATAAGAAAATTCTGTACAAGTACTTTTGTTATTAATGTATCCCTGTGTCCTTTTGGTTACTAATTGTGCAAAATGCAAACAAACCGATAATGAGATGCATTTAAGTTGAAACTCAGTGTGTAAAAACTAGGGACAAATAAATTATCTACATATAATCCCAAAATTAATTTTAAAATATGGGAAGTATGTTTTTTTTATGTACCAGGGGTACAAGTATGAAATGCGGTTTTTTTCTTTCTGAAAAACACCTTAAATTCGGAAGAATAATAAAAAGTGCTTTACCCGAAATGTACTCCGTCGCTTGTTATACATTTTTTCCATCTTTCGGGCAATTTGTGAATAACACAGCAGTAAAAATCTTTCCCTTTTGCTGTGAACCATTCATCGAGCCATTTTCACATCTTCATACAAAGCAAAGCACTGCTGAACAAGTACATGACCCATTGATGCGAACAAGTGATAGTCGGAAACAATCAAGTCTGGTGAGTAGGCTGCATGGGTAGAATTTCCAACTTGAGTGCTTCCGACGTGTCGTGAACTGGTTTTGTCGTATGTGTTTGAGCATTGTCATAAAGAAAAATGACTTTGTATTGCCCTTTTCAGTATTCTGGCATTTTTTCAAGCAGTGAATGGTTCAAATTGGACAATTATTGTTAGTAAAATTTAATATTCACCATTTTCCCAGGTGTTAACAGGTCATAATAGACCAAGCCCCTCTGGTTCCACATAACACAGAGCATCATCCTTCTGACGAAGTTATTCGGTCGTGTGATCAATGTGGATGGTGCGCCTGGATCTACCCATGATTTTTTGCACTTAGGATCCCCAAATTAATTCCACCTTTCATCCCCTGTAACTATACAATGCAAAAATTACTTCCTTTCATACCAAGGGAGCAAAATGTCACATGTGTTTTTGCAGTTTTCCATTTGCCTGTCATTCAACTGATGTGGTGTGGTACCAATCTACCGGTCTTCTGAATCTTTCCCATCTCTCATGGAAACAGCTTGTTGACTAATGCTCAACTGCTCGGCAAGTTGTTTTTGTGTCTGTGAATCATCTTTGTCCAACACTGCTTGCAATTCCGCATCTTCTTGGTGGTTTTCCATGTTCCTTGTCTGAAACATAGAAGTTGCCACTTTTGAAACATCAAAACCATCATTCACACATGTCTTGCAATGA
Source organism: Stegodyphus mimosarum (assembly GCA_000611955.2). Classification (NCBI taxonomy): domain Eukaryota; kingdom Metazoa; phylum Arthropoda; class Arachnida; order Araneae; family Eresidae; genus Stegodyphus; species Stegodyphus mimosarum. Next base: position 213,258 of record KK119746.1, on the reverse strand, counting down.
CACATTTTCATGCTTCTCGAAGTTATCGGTTTGATTTAACAATGCTTTTCTTCAAATGAAAATAAAAAATTAATGCTGTCCACAAATGCTCTTTGTTCAGTATAAATTTCGACATATTGAACACAACGCTTTTCCAATTTACCACTCATGTGCATCTGGCACTTGTTGGTGACACAATAAAATGGCACAGTGTCAAATCTGAGATTTCTGGTTCACCTTAAGATTTTTCATTGCTTCAGACTAAAGAAGAAGTCCAGATGAGTGCTCTTAAATTGCAAGAACAGAGTGTAATTATTAAACATCCTCCCAGGAAAGAAAATATTGTAGTGGATGCTATATTAGAACTTGAATTAGATGATAACTGGGAAGAAGTGAAATGTGCTGTTTTAACTTCTAACATTTTAGATTCATGAGAAACAGTTATTTAAAAACTGCAAGTGAACTCGAAATTTAAAAATATTTAGAAGTATTTGGAAGATCCCGATAATTTTGAACATCATGACATAAAGGGAATTAGGAATAGGGCAGCAAATTAAGAAATTATTGATAATCCTCTGTTCTATACTAAGAAGGCAAATATGATAATGAATTAAGACTAATGATCCCAGTGAATTTAAGTATTTTACAGGAATTGATTGATAGGCCTATATCAGGCCATCTCTGATAAGAACAGTTCAGTAAGTAAGGGAAAATATTTCCCACAGCTACAAAATTTATAGCACAGTTTGTCAAGTCCTATAACATATGCCAGTTAGTTAGCAATATTAATTATTGTCCAGGTGAGTACCTAAATGACATAAAAACTAAATTCCCTAATAAAGTATTAGGAATCGACCTATTAGGTTCCAGCTCAGATAGTGAAAAAAATGAAAAATAGGTGATTGTTGATCGTTCTTCAAAGTGAGTAAAAACTGCTTCCTTTGAAAGTGCATTCATGAAAATTTTTGCAGATTTGTTTATGAATAAGTTTATATTAAAATAAGAAGCTCCAATAAAAGTAATCTCAGATAATGGTAAGCAATTCAAATTTTTTAGGAAATGGTTCTTGACTTAAAGGTACATGTTTCTTGACGTAAATCATTTAAAAATTATATGGTTCATTATTGATCACAGTTGAATACTGAAGAGCAGGTAAATAAAGTATTAACCATAACTGTATAAGAAATTACTACGATAGATCCGTTAATGAACTAACCTAGCCACTAAGATCTATTAAACATGATACCACTGCCAAAGCATTGGCTGAATTATTTCTTTGCAAAAAGTAGATTATAGTCTTCAATAAACTCTTTTTGTTGCAAAAGGGTTGGAAGAATTTAAGTTAGCAAACATTCAGAAATTAGTGGATGAGGCTGTGTGCAATTTGGATATGGCTTATGCAAAACAAAAGTTTTACTAAAGTAAAAAGAGCTGTCAGATTGATTTTAAGGTGGTGATAAAGTTTTAAAAATAAAGCATTCACTCTCTAGTGCAGGGATGGGCAAACGTTTTCGTTCGCGGGCCAAAAATCGAAAAAAAAAGTTCGGTGGGCCAAGGTAAATTTTTCTAAAATTTTGAAAACATATACAAGTATTACAATTTAAATATGTTAATGAGGAGAATGAAATTGCTCTTTCATTTTTAAAAGTTTCTTATATTGAGGTTCGAAGTGAGATGTACTGATTCTAAGGAACGAGGCTAACTGCTCATCTGTCACTCTATTTCTTAAATAATTCTTTCTAAAGTTCATTGTTGAAAACACTTGTTCACATATATAAGATGAAGCAAACATAGCACTGATTTCCTGGGCGTGAGATATTAAATTCGGGAAACTCACTTTCGATAATGATGTTATATTCTTTGAAGATTGCTACAGCTTCATTGCAGATGAGACACACTGGTTTATCTTTTACAACTGTAAAAAAATATTTCTAGGTCCATTCATCATTAAAAGCATGGCATTCTGAATCAACTTTACGTTTTTCAGTAGACATTTTGGAGTTGAAATATTTTACGAATAACCCAAACAAGCACTAGCTACACTATACTTTTAACAATTTCACCACTATTCACAATGATGCTATATGTCCACAATCTTTCCATATGCAATCAATAATACTAGAACTCGAGACAAAAGGAAAGACCGCTGGCTGGAGTTTAAAATGCGGTCTGCCAAATATGAGGTCTGATTCACTTATATTGGATTCCCATACGTCTTCTCCCCGAATAACAGATAACGATTCTTGGCGCCAATCTACAGATATAACTACCAAAGTACTGCCGTTTTTAACACTTTACCGATTGAAAGCTGTTTGTGCTTGCTATATCCGTCGATTTATGGTTTGCAAAACAAAAACAGAGACAGTAAAAAGATCATCAATCCTTTGAACAAAAGGAAGAAAAAAAAGTAATATTTAAACAAAGTAGAAAAGGAGATGGAGATATAATATTTAAATATATATTTCTTTTAATTTGCCTCGGACTGGCAAATTAAGATTCTATCCGCGGGCCGGATACAGTCTTCCGGCGGGCCGTAGTTTGCCCATCTCTGCTCTAGTGCATCAAAAGGAAAGGTAGGGAAATTCTGTAGTGAATTTGAAGGCCCCTTTTTTAATTGAAAGAATCAGCGAAACAGTTTTTTATTAAGGAAAAATTGATGAATTCATAGGAATGACTGTGGATCAGGTAAAAAAAAAAATATTATGAACAGGCTTATATGCTGCTTATAAGAGTGGCATTACAGAAATAGCATGACTTGAACAGGACTGGACAATTGGAAAATTTGGTGGATTCAGCAACTGTATTCATGTCAAGGCTCGCAGAGGAAAAGAAAGGATTCTGGGAATGGAAAAGAAGAGAAAAGGCTTGGTTGGAAGATACATCAAAAAGAAAAACTACAGAGGGTGGATGGCCAGGAAAAAAGAAAAGAACAAGGAATCTGCCAGAAGTTCATAGGCAAAATTCTATGATCCCTGAGATGTTGCCACCACCAGAGTAAAAAACATTGACAGGTTGAAGGAGAGCAGAAAGGAAAAAGGTCTGAGTAAATAATATCAGCAAGAAACTTGCATAGATGGGAAAATGACTAGTCAATTAGGGCAAAATCTACACTTCAAATGGCCACCGAATGAGGAACAAATGCGAAAGAAATTCAAAAGAACCAATTATCAAGAAGTGCTGATAGACAGCAGACCACATATTTGGAAAGAACCTTACAATGAAGAGACCAGCACCAAATGCATATGCCAAATGTCAACAGAAATAAATGAGAATCATGCATCAAATACAGAAATGGAAAAAGCCAGAGTGTGATAGCTACCAGCTTCAGAGATGTATTAGATTCAATAGAACAATGACTTATCCCACATGGAATGAATTTCTAGAAAAGAGGATGTTTGAATTCTGCAAAAGTATCAGCTTATTTTGTTGCATGTAAGAAATTGTTAATATACTTTTGTTTTATCTCAAATAAGGATACCTAAGTTAAGTGCAGTAGAAAAAAAAAATTTTTTTGGGGGGGGGATAATATATTTTCAAAACACTATAATGAATAAAACTTCTGGTGCAAATGTAAATCAAATAATAGCAACTAGTGTACATTTTTGTGAAAAGTTAAAGCTAAGTAAAGATAATCTTTTGAATTGTACTATGTTAAATGAATATATGTGGTAAGAACTAATGTATTGTAAATGAAAAATAAAAGCTTGCAGATGGTAATGAATTGATTTTAGTTAGACATTCCAGCCAACACTTATAAAATTAAATGAAATTTTAAGTCTAGAAAATTTGGTAGAGATTTTGGAATAGGGTGTTGTTGAGGTCTAGTGTCAGTTAGCAGATAGTTATTGAAACACTCACCTAACACAAAGCGAAAAAAAGAGTTTTAGACAGAAAACGGGAATTGTGGAAGGTTATTCTAATACATGCATGTTGTGTAGCTTAAAAATATCTATGCTAAACTATTTTTTTCTTCCAGATTCGTGGAAGGAGATTAAGAAAAAGTCAGTGATGCATCTAAAAAACATGTTACAATTAAATTAAACATTGTAGAATGTGATTTAAAACTAAATTTTTATAAGAACTGGCTCATGCTTTTAGATTTTAGAATTTAAAATCTTATCAAATGTAATTAAGACTTTCATTTGTGATTTGTTTAAATTCTAGTGGGGAACACTGTAGGATTTTATATTAATTATTAACAGTTGTTATGAATTGAACCATTACTTTTATCTTCTTTCCATATTCTTCATCATAATGCAAATTAGTTATTATGTATTTAAGCATAGGATTTGAATATTTTAGGATTAAAGCTTCTGGCTGCCTCTCCTTGTAGTTATGCACTATCACCAGCTGTGACAAAGTTATTCCGGCTTTAGTATCTTGCTAGCCAACATTTAAAATACCCACTGTTAATTATCTTGAGCCAGCTTAAATAGTCTGTTGTGTATGTAGTCTCATACACAACAGACTATTAAAATCCAAATTTAGGTAATGTAGTCTCAGACTGCATTACCTAAATTTGGATTTAATTTTATCTTGTGTTGATTTAAGGTTTAGCAAAGGTTCATCTGTCACAAAAGTAGTACCTTTTGTTCATTTAAGAGTTAAATAAACCTAAAATAATAAAATAATAAATTTTAACCTTTATTAAGACTAGTCATTGCTTCAGAGTACAGCAAAGACTCGTTTGTAGTCTAATTTGATCTGCAAGGCATTAACACAAGCTTTACAGACATACCAGAATCGTATTAACTCATAAAGATATATTTATTTAAATACTGATTGACATCTTCATGATTATGTTATATTAATTTCTTTATATCATTGTTATGCAGAATATTCAACTCATTTTCAAAAATAATGATTCATAATGAAGATATTTTGTGTTTTGCAAAACAGGTTGAAACATTTTTATGCACTAGAAAATAATTTTTTCTATAAAGAGATTGTCTTTTTTGTTATATTTGCTTGTAATAGCCAAATTGTTAATAATTGTTCCTTTTTTTTTTTTTTTTTTTTTTAATATTTGGTTTTTACAGGGAACACAGCCCTATTTCTGTCTGCATCATGTTTCACTTCACCTTATAAATACTTAATGGATGAAGAATCTTTGCAAATGGTTTATAATTATATGGCATATTTAAAGGATCGAACAGGGCTTATAGCAAACCCAGGACTGAAGGTAAAAATGTTTGCTTGCTGTTTAATTTCATCATTAATGTTTTATGGAAGTTAATTATTTATTGCTTATGCTACTTCGATACTTAATATTATTGTATATAAGGGTAAATGTTCAAATCTTTTTTGCTGCATTGTTTATCATTTAGTTATCTATTTGTTTCGTATTTGGGGCAATATATCTTTTTTATATCAGTGTTTTTGCAAAAATAGTTTAAATAAAACACGGGATAGGCCCGTCATAGTCTTTGGCAATTGTTCTTTTCCAAAATTTCGAGAAGCTCGTGCTGTCCAAGTATTAAACTGTAAATACAGCTCAGAGAACTCTGATTAGCTGTTGCTGTCATTTTATTTTCAAACCAGGTTTTGTTTGCAAGTTTACTGTGCAGGTGATGTTGGCAATTGCCACTATTTCTCACACACTGTGGAAGAATTCTTTATATCTGCATTCTACTTAAGCTGTCTAAAATTATTTACTGTGTTGCTAGTAATTCATTTTTTATAAAAAAAAACTGTTAATTTTTTTCTGTTATTCAGAGTGATAATTCAGAGAGATATGATTGAACTGGTAGCCCACAACAATATTTAATAATGTACTTTAATGTTTTATAAGTCGTAATATTTTACATTTTCATGTTTTCATTTATATTGAATTATATTTTCATTTATATTATATTATCTTTGGAATAATATTTCTCTCGAGATTTTAGAATGTCTCTGACAAAATGTTTAATATTTGGGAAATTTTTCAGCCTGGGGTGCGTAGCGAAGTACTTGCTTTGTCACAAATTACTTCTGCCTGGAAAACTGCAGCTGAACATAAAGAGTTCTCCAATTATATTGTTCGCAGGTAATGTTGCTAAACAATATGTATGTGTGTATGGTTGCATATAAATATGTGTGTATTCTGAATTGTCATAAAGAACATACACTGGTTATCAAAAATTAAGGAAAAATCACAAAAATAGCGATAACTCCCTCAAAAATAAGCCAAACGGTGTAAGATTTGAATATGTTGCTAAGTAAGAGTAGCTGACTAAAACTGCCAATATGCAAATTAGTGGCGCTACACTCGGAATACGTCATCTGCGAGGAGCATAACAATTCATTTTGAGAGCAAGCCCACATATTTCACTGTGATACGGATATCAGATATTTGAGATAGCCAATTAGTAACAGTGACCTCCAGGCGTCATTTGCCTGCAGAACTATGATGGAGATTGATTGGGAGACTAGAGGCAAGACAGAATCAAACAGAAGTGGCCAGATGGCTAAATGTCAGTCCTTCTGTGGTTTATAGACTTTGAAGGCAATTTCAAACCACAGATTCAGCATCTAGGGGGTTCAGCCAAAGACAGCCAACTGCTACGACGAGCGCCGGTGACCATTATTTGACATTATCTGCACGCAGGAATAGAACCGCTACTTTGACTCTTCTTAGATCCTTCCTTGCTGCAGCCACTGGAAGGTTGGTGTCAACGTCAACTGTGCGTAGACGGCTTCATGAAGATTGTCTGTATGCAAGGTGACCAGCCATTTACATGCCGCTCACGTCACGCCATAGGAGGGATCGTTTGCAGTGGGCACGACAACATGTCCACTGGACACCTGGTCAATGGAGGAGTCTTCTCTTTACATATGAGTCCAGGTTTAGTCTAGAAAGTGATAGTAGGCATTATTTGATATGGAGAGAACCTGGAACCCGTTAACATCCGTCAAACATCCGTGAAAGAGATGCATACGGAAGAGGCAGTGTCTGTGTTTGGGGTGGCATCTTTTGGGTCGACGCACAGACCTCCATGTCTTTCCAAGGGGAACCGTAAATGCTTAGGTTTATAGAGATGACATCCATGATGCTTATGTGCATCCATATGTTGGGGCAATAGGTGATGCTTTCCTGTTACAGGACGACAATGCAAGACCACACAGGGCTCGCATCGTAGATGATTATCTTCAACAGGAAACAATTATACGTGTGGAATGGCCAGCTCGATCCGCGGACTTGAATCCTATCGAGCACATTTGGTATACTTTAGGGAGATGTCTAGCTGCTCTCAATCCACCCCCTCAGACCCTTGCAGCGCTTGCAACTGCTTTGCAAGAGCAATGGCTCTCGCTTCCTATGGAACTGATAGACCGCATAATTGAAAGCATCACACATCACTGTATGTGCTGTATTGCTTCTAGAGGCGATCATATTCCATATTGAAGGTACTTTTCCTATAGCAAACTGACACCTTCAATTTGTTCATTTTATACATGTGCTAATTTCTATACTACCATAATTGTCTGTTAATTTCTTTTTATGTTATTTGATACCTTACTATGTGTTGTATATTGTGGGTAAGTTTAATAAATTTCTACTTGTAACTTTTCCAGTAATCATGATTTTTGTGATTTTTTCTTAATTTATGATAACCAGTGTATAACACCAATTTTTTTTACATTTATGCAAATGAATAAAAGTTAATGAATGTATTCAGAAGTGGACTGTAGCATTTGCTTTGTATATAAGTTATTAAATATTCTGTAATGTGTAAAATAATTAATTGTGTATGATAAAAATTTGAAATTCACCAGATTTAAGGTCTGGAATGGGAATTTTTCAGGTGAGTTTTACAAACTGTATGTATACTATAGCAGTAGTTGGCAACCCGCGGCTCTTTGGCTCCTTGAGTGTGGCTTTTCCACAAAAGAGCACCTGCGGGCACATTCAAGTAAAAGCAAGAAAATCTTTAAAATGCAATACAAATGACTAACACAAATTTTACACAAACATGAAAACAACTCGAAACATATCTGCCAGTGTTATTACTGTTGGTTTTTTTTTTTTTTTTTTTTTTTTTTTTTTTTAATAGCGATTTTGCTGTTTTGATTGTACAGATTATACGACAAATTGTGCTGTCGTAATACTTGCCAGATGCTGAATTTTAACTAATGAAATACTTTGAATCAGTATACCATTCAATGGCAATTTTAACTTGAATGAGAATAAAATTTATTTTCAAAATATTGAGTTTTTAGCTTCTAGAGCTTTCAGCTCTGAAATTTTTTCCAGTGTCTGAAACAAAAATTTTCCTAGAAACTGAATTTAGGCTACATAAAATTTACATAAACATAATTGCAAGTTTTATTCGACATACCTATGTAGTTTAAAAAGGACTTAAAAACTGAAGTATTAAGTTAATTTTAGGGAGTGTTGTGGAGTGAAAAAAAGATTGGTGTTGAGAATGGAGAAACGTATGTTAAGATGGTTTGGATATAGAGAGGATGAACGAAAGAAGGTACACAAAACCATTATACAAGAGAAGTATGAATAGAAGAGTTTGAAGATGGTTGATCTCAGCGAACGTACGTTGATCAGATTACAGACACTCTCAGTAAAAGCCAGCATAAAGGTACCCTAATTAAGTGAATAACAATATACTTACCTATATAATTTAAATTGGAAAAATGTGGATGTCAAAAGAGATTTTAATCGTTAAACTTTTGATAACTGGCTCTGTTGACTAATGAGTTTGCCAACCACTGTCCTATAGAGTCATAATTCAGTTTTGCTTGATTGATGTATCTTGCAGTATAATATATTTCCAAGTATAATCAATAAATAAACTATATTGTTCAGCAATTAATTCATTTTACTGCCAGATAAAATTTGAGCTCTAGTACAGTTACTGCTGATACTGACAAAAACGACGACTCAGTCTTGTAAATATCACTTATGTTACAAATACTGTTGGTATTTACAGATCATATTAATTTATGTACAAGTTTAATACAAGAAAGGTTTTCTTTCTCTTTTTGTTTTCAAATGGTGCGATACTTAATTAAGACACACTTGTCAGTAATAGCTGAAGTGATCATTTATTTAGTTGTCTCATCAATGAGAACCTTTTACAGATTATACTACTAGATATGATCTGATATTATGCTTGTGAGAAGGCGTAAAGACACATAAATAACCAAGTCTTGATACAGGACTGAAATGCTCGCCTTGCCATTCAGACTGGTAGTCAGTCTGCACTAACTCCTAAATAGTCAAGAGAACAATAAAATGAAATAAATACTTCTCTTCAAAGAAAAAGAAAAATGCACTTGCTTCCCCCTCCCTCCCTTCAAATCCTTTTACAAGCACTTCAACCAAATGAATATAGGAGTTCACTTTTCAACAAGAGATTTCATCCTCAGTTGCTTTCCAAATTTTCCCATGCACTTTGCTCTTCCTATAGAAATTGAGTTGCTTGCTCTGTGTCTAGTACCAATATCAGTTTTACAAACTGTTGAATAAAATGGGGCATTACTATTTTTGTTAATAGTACAGTTTAGGTGTACAATGGATATTGTCTTATTTGAAGCTGCAGTGTCTTTTGGCTAGAATTACGATGATTTCACTCGGAAACATTGAAAAATATTACAACTGATGTCAGCTGAATTCAGGTCTTGATCTGAGTGAAATTTTTCATCCTTTAAAATAGGTATAAAGAATGCACTAAAATGATTAAATTCATAACTTACAACTGGCCATAGCAAACCATTTCCTTAGTAAAGTCATAAACTATTAGCCAGCTAGTTTCCTTGCATTGTGCCATTTGAATATATCTACATATGCAGAAAAATTGCCTTTGCATAATAGTAACTAATAGTAGTGCCTAAAATTTAATAATAAATTGCACTAAATTCAGTGATAAACAATGAACAATCACTTCCTCAGGCTTCAAGTAGATGAAGAGATTGCATGCTCATAGGAAACAAATCGCCAACTTTTTTCACATGAAATACATTATTTCATTAATGATGGTGGTATTCGGATAACATACAGAGGCAGGTCTAGAGAAGCTATAACAGTGCACAGCTCGTTTTATTTTAAACTTCTGATTTTAAATCAAACTGAAGATTCAGTGGAAAGTTGTATATTTAAAGTAATTAATAGGTATTTTACTATAGAATTAAATCAAAAAAATAATAATTCCTATTTCACAATCTTGAATTTATAAGCATGCACAGCATGCCCTAAGATGATGCCTCTGCATGTATTTATGCCATAACAACATTCAAAATCAAAATTCTAATTATATTTATATATTATAGCTTGTAAATGCTCATGACATTTTCATGCTTAGTGGCATTTACATAAATTGTTTGAAATGTTAATTTTCTTTTTCTGAATGTAGTATCACAATTATGTAGATAATTTTTTAATCCGATTAGAGGTAATGAAAGGTGTTCTGTGAAAATGAAATTTTTCTCAAGACGTCAGGGAAGCTATTTAAAAATAAAAATATTCCTTCTCAATTAATAAAAAAATCCTTGTTTTTAATTGAGCAAATAAACAAAATTACTCTCCTTTTAAAGAAAGCAAATAAAGAGTAATGTAATCTTTGGTTATTTTAAGTATTGTACCTCTCTTGTATCAGATACAGTTTTATAATGCATAGGTTTCTTCTGAACCTTGTATTGAGCTCTTCATCACTCTTCCATTGTAAGTGCAATTATTATATTGCCCTCTCAATTAATCATTTTTTTCAATCAAGTGTAATTTTTAGCTTTTCGGTTCTATTTTGAAATATAGGAAAAGTAATATTTGTGATGCTTGATGTAATGTTATGAATTTGTTTTACAAATAAACAGTTTTTCTTCAGAATTTGATATTTAATTTTAAAAACTCTTATCGGCATTTCTGAGTGGGTTAAATGTAATCTTTCATTTGCCTCATAATAATGAGGAAATTAAATTACATTTTATGATGTTTATAATTATTATATGGTACTTATAATAAATATATAAAGTTATTCAGTTGCTCTCACTTAAGATCAGTTTTTTATGCATAAAATAAGATCTTGTTTCATTTAATGAAGAAAATTCAAAGTTGAATTTGAGTGGGAAACCTAAGTTGAACTTATTTCAAAGAGATGTTGAAGGTAATGTTCTTAAAATTTACTGAAATCAACGCTCTAAATCTTCATAATTGAACGCTTTTGAACATCTCTTTCCGTTAGTGAAGTATGAATTCTGATTTCATCTGTAAAAGGTCATGAAAATGTTTAAAGCAAGAGTTCATAATTTTCTTTTTTATCAGTAGAGAATATTTCTGCAGCTTTTAAAAATTTTAATGAGAAATTAAAAACATACTTAAAAGGGTAGAAATCCTGAAGTATTCCATGTATTTAAATTGAAAGAAAGAAAATTTCAGCATTTACTCAGTTAATTGAAATGTATTATCCATCCTGCTTTTAAATTTAAGTAAAATCAACACAAAACTGCTGTAGAAAGTAACCTCACTTTGGGGGGGCATATAATTTTTGTGCTCGTATCGCTTTTCAAATATTGCTCTTATTTTTAAAAAAATAATATGGCGAATATTTAAAAAAAAGTATAGCAACATTTAGCACTTTATCAGGAATTCTAAATATACTCAGTATAAAAAATGTTTAACTAAAGGGACAGTTTCCTTTGGTGAAAAGTAAGATATTTAGTTAGTCTTTTGAATTTAATCTGCCTGTTATAAAGTAACGATTTAAAAGCAATAAAATAATCATAAATTCTAAATGATTTAAAAGTAGTTCTATATCTCTTTTATTAATTACCAACTGGACCTGTGAAAATACACTAATTGAATTTATTAATATTTGAATTTATTATACATATATATACAATATATATATACATTATATATAAAATAATTACTATTATAGTAATTATTTTATTCTGCTGGCCATGCCAGCAGCTAGTCATTTGGAAAGTGAAACAGACAACATGAGTGATTCAATGCAAAAGTGAGGTTTGAGACTAATAGTCCTTCCAGGCTAGATATCTTCCAGACAAGGTATATCACAACACTTAATATTGTAACGCTAATTCTAAAGATATGCTGTTTTTAAAAATTTTTGTGATTTTGCTGAATTTAATGGTGCCAAAGAAGTGAGAAGATTAATAATAAAGTTTAAATATTGAAGTGATGTTT
>KK119746.1:188453-200873 GCA_000611955.2 Stegodyphus mimosarum | reverse complement strand
GTAGGGGGAAAAAATTCTAGTGTATATGAGTTATTCAGTTTTTAATTTCTACATTTAATAAAAATATAGGTAAGAATAAATGTGTTTTATAAAATATTTACTTTATTTTTAAGCTATTCTGGAATAATTATTAGTTAAGTAATCAAGATAAACATCTCCTTGTTAGCAGCTCGGGAATTTTAAAAGTATATAAGAACTATAAAAAATATTGGTAAAACAGAAATAAATTTATAGTAGTATTTATTCATATGTTGATAGTTTTTTTCTTTTCATTTAACTTTTTTTGTATAAGAAATGTTTCTTTGTTTATTTATTTATTTTTTATGTTTTAGGTTTATTGCTACATTTAATGGTGTTTTTCAAGTTTATCCTGCAACATTGATTGATAAATCTTATGACCCAACTCGCCGTGATTGGTACATTAGAGCCTTAGAACACCCAGGAAAAATCATTTTGACTGCACCTTATCTAGATGTTGGAGGAGCAGGCTATGTTATAACACTGAGCCATACAATATTTGAGGGAAAGTAAGTCTGAAATTCATAGAAATATACAATGATGTTTTGAGGAATTTGATTGATTACCTGACTTTAAATTGTATTTTGAGTTAAAAATAGATATATTTATGTATTTACTTTTTATATTCTTTAACAAAATGATTGTTAAATGTTTTCAGACCTGCTGCTATGCATAGCTCCTCAGATAATGTAGTTGCAGTCATGGGCATGGATTTTACATTTGGCTATTTTTATAAGTTCCTACTTGAAAAGATTCCTATTTGCAAGCATGATACAGTGATGTAAGATAGCAGCAATTTATTATTTTTTTTATGAATTACTATTAATGGACATGTTAACATAATGTATTAATTCATATTATATATTTTTGCTCTTTACTAAGAAATTTTTTTTCATTAATAATATATATATATATATATATATTATTAATATATATATATATATATTACATATAAATATATAATAATCTTTTGAACTAAGCTGCCTTTCTTGCTTAATTTTCAAATGGAAATTGAAGGGTTGTAATGAAAATAAAGCAGAGTTTTCATTTTGGAAAACTAGAATAAATGATCAGTTGAATGCCTACATTGTAAATCCTTTCGTACTATGACAACTGTTTTTAAAATATTTCTTGAAAGATCGTCTTCGAAGTAAATATTTTTTTCAGCATAAGAATAAGCATAAAAGTTTGCTATCAGCATGTAGAGGAACATTTTCAAAGCTCCTTTATATTATAAACTTGTTACAACTTCTTTTGGTTACAGTTAATTTTGCTTCTGGTCTAAGGAGATAAGCATATTTTTTGTGTTACTTACAAATGCCAAATTTATAGTCAGAACAGAAAGAAGTAATGATTTTTATCTTTTTTAGATGTTTCTTGTTGGATGACAAAGGTTACCTTGTATCTCATCCAGATTTGATTGAACCAAGTGGGCGTGGACCAGTTGAACAGCAACATATAACACACAAAGTCAGTTTTAATAGTTCTGCTAATAAATATTCTGAAATTTATTTTTAATCAGTTGCCTGATAGTTATGAATTAAATTAATGTGCTTCATTTTATATCATTCAGAATGTTTATCAGTGAAAAAAATCATTACTTTAATGTTAATTAGTTAAATCAAACTACACTGGTTATCATAAATTAAGAAAAAATCACAAAAATAGTAATAACTTCCTCAAAAATAGCCCAAACCATATAAAATTTGAATATGTTGCCAAGTAAGAGTAGCTGAGTAAAACTGCGATATTCAAATTAGTGTCGCTGCACTCAGAATACGTCATCTGCGATGAGCATAAAAGTCCATGTCTGAGAGCAAGCCCACATATGTCACTGTGATAGTGACATCAGAAATCTGATATAGCCAATTCGTAACAATGATCTCCAGGCATCATTTGCCTGCAGAACTGCGATTGGGAGACTAGAGGCAAGACAAAGTCAAACAGAAGTGGCCAGATGGCTAAATGTCAGTCCTTCTGTGGCTCATAGACTTTGGAGGCAATTTCAAACCACAGATTCGGCATGTAGGGGGTTCAGCCAAAGACAACCAACTGTTACGACGAGCACCGATGACCGATATTTGACATTATCTGCATGCAGGAATAGAACCGCTACTCTGACTCTTCTTAGATCCTCCCTTGCTGCAGCCACCAGAAGGTTGGTGTCAACGTCAGCTGTGCGTAGAAGGTTTCACGAACGTAATCTGTATGCGAGGCCACCAGCCATTTGTGTGCCGCACACGTCATGTCATAGGAGGGACCGTTTGCAGTGGAAATGACAACATGTCCACTGGATGCCAGATCAATGGAGGGCTGTTCTCTTTACAGATGAGTCTATGTTTAGTCTAGAAAGCGAGAGTAGACGTTATTTGATATGGAGAGTACCTACAACCCGTTATCATACGTCAAACATCCGTGAAACAGATACATAGTTGCCACGCTACCTGGAAAACTGGGAGAACTGGAAAAAGTAAGGGAATTCGAAAATTGACCGTAAAAGTCAGGGAATTTAAATATTTTAGTCAAATTCTGGAAAAGTCAGGGAATTTTATACGGCAATCACCCCAAAAAACACGAGCGACAACGTTTGAAGCGATTTCTTTCTTGACGCGCATTAGCGTCATACAGACGGCTGGCACAGAGCCAACTTTCGCAGCTCCAATCAGATTGTCTTTTAGAAAGGCAAAACAAGTTTCCAGCAGTCTTGGTTTCCAGTAACCTCGAGAATCGAGAGACGTGCATGTGCAGTACATATTGAACTAAAGAAAATACGCATTCTTGTATAAAACAAAATTTTTTTTAATCATAGTATACGGTACCATGGAGGTTAGAATAGCCTCCATGTATTCTACTATTCTAACCTCCATGTACAGTACACACGTGATTTGGCGACATTATGATGAGCAGTAAACAGGTCAATTTGGTGTTGGCAGCAGTTTTCAAAATCGGGCCTAGGCCATAGTGTATAGTAGGATTTTACCGCAAAATCTTTTAAACATTTTTTTTTCTTTATTATTTTTCCTTTTTAATAAATGCCTTATTTGCATTTTGCAGTAAAATAAAAAAAAATAGTAATCGGTCATTAGGCTAACCATAATATATAATTATATTCGCCAAAATATTGTTGGTTATTGTAATTCAGTTTTTAATTATTTTAATGTTATTCATATCATTTAATGTTGCTTCTTCCCTCTAAATTTATTTATGTAAATAATACTTTCAAATTTCTTCTCTAGCATAGTCCTGAAGCTAATTCTAACAGTATGATGACATAACATCATGAAATTTAATGGACATATTTTTTGCTTAATAAATTTGTAATTACAGTAGCGGCTGAAAAAGATATCTGACCCCAAGGTAAAACATCAAGGTAAACAAGGTAAACACAAGGTAAACAGTAGCTATAGAAAGTATGCTGCTAAATAAACATAAAATACCTAAATTTATGTTGAAAAATATCATTAAATAGATTTCTTTTTTTCGTTTACCTGCAAAATGTCTGCAAAAAAGGACATTTTTTAATTCAGATTGGACAAAGTCTAATCTCAATCTTCAGTGAAGAAAACAACTATTATAGTTAAAATAGTAATTCTTTGGGGATTATAAGTCATATGTAATTGGAAAATTTTTGTGTTTTCAAGTGGTACCATAATTAATTTACCACTTAGCACAGCCAAACTGCACTATGCAGATAGACTGGAATTTTCTTAAAACACATCTGAAAAACCTAGAAAAGTCAGGGAATTTCATTCTCCTGTTTGAGTGGCAACCCTGCAGATGCATATGGAAGAGGCAGTGTCTGTTTAGTGAGAGTTCAAAGAGTGCATCTCTTTGAATGGACGCACAGACCTCTGTGTCTTTCCTAGGGGAACCGTGAATGCTCAGGTTTATAGAGATGACATCCTTGATGCTTATGTGCGCCCATATGCCGGGGCAATAGGTGACGCTTTCCTGTTACAGGATGACAATGCAAAATGACACAGGGCTCACATCGTAGATGATTGTCTTCAACAAGAAACAATTATGTGAGCTCGATCCCCAGACTTGAATCCTATCGAGCATGTTTGGGATGGTTTAGAGAGACGTCTGGCTGCTCTCAATCCGCCCCCCTCAGACCCTTGTAGCACTTGCAACGGCTCTCGCTTCCTATGGAACTGATAGACCGCATAATTGAAAGCATCACACATCTGTATGTGCTGTATTGCTTTATAGAGGCTATCATATTCCATAATGAAGGTAATTTCCTATAGCAAACTGAAACCTTCAATTTGTTCATTTTATACATGTGCTAATTTCTATAGTACCATAATTGTCTGGTAATTTTTTTTTATGTTATTTGATACCTTACTATGTCAGGGTTCGTAGTGGTCCTTACAAGCGCTTATAAGTCCTTATATTTGAAAATAAATTATAAAGGCCCTTATAGGTGCTTACTTTTTCTCTAAAGCCCCCCGTATCAAAGCTGCAACTAAATAAATAACTTTTTCTTTCCTATCTGAAGCATAAGATCATGAATCATACTTTCGGAAATTGCTTTCTACGCATTAATGTAACCTTTGATTCATGCGAGTAGAGGCAGGTGCACGTCGTCCTATTGGTCAAAGAATTGTGAAAGGGGTAGAAAATTCCGGTACATTCCACATACTTTACTGTATGTGGACTGTAGGCGTTAAGATAATTTTTTATAATGCTAGCAGTACTAATCAGATTTTATGTTTGCATATTAACTATAACATAGCTAATGTGAACATATATAAATTGTTTAGGAACCTCTTGTTGCAAATGATCTTCTCAATCATCGGGAATTTGTTTCCAAAAAGGTTTGCAATAGCTATAGTGACAGAACCATTCAAAGATATTATCAGGTAAGAGCAACTTTTAAACTCTATGTAATCAAGTAATTTATAGTATGAATATATATAGTTTATAGAATATACAAGTTTATAGTATGAGTGTTATTTGTGTAATATCATGATAATAATGTTTTTACTGGGGGGTTATAAATACCCCCACTATATTTCTGGAAACTACTATATTTTTCCAGAATTTATGTTCAAAATCTTCCTTTGTCAATAATTTGTATTTTGATGTGCAGTTTTTTTTTACATTGCAGTATGTTTTTGGTGTTTTTTAATTTGGGTTTCTTCTCCTCCTTATAGCTTAACATGAGTTTGGACACAGTTCTCACAAATGTTGTCCATGGAGAGCAATGCACTAAATATCATGTAATGATTTTGTTTCATTAACGCCAATATTAAATATTTTTATTCATAATATTTCTTTTTACACACATTAAAACATCTGAATTCATCTCTTACAGGTAATTCATATTTATGGTACAAACATTTTTCTTGGAATAGTTAATCAGACGTGTGATGGAATAACAGCATTTTGCCCATGCAGCATGGTAAGATGTAATTTAGAACTACGTTTGTAATACTTTTAGCATGTTAAAATATACATTTTCGTCAGTCTGCATGTAAAATAATCTGAAATTCAAATTTTTTTAAATAACGTGTAATCTGCAATAATATATTTTAATATTTCCTTTGGATCTCTTTCCCCAAGGCATCTTTTCCTGTATAAATATGATGTTTTGGTTTTGTTTCAGAGAATGTGTAGCTAGTTACTTAGTTCCATGATAAGTCTGCATTATTCTTCTCTCTGGTAGTTGCACAAGCATCCATTATTAAAGTTCATTGTTTGCATTGTATACTTCCATTTCACAGTATCATTGAACAGTACAAAGTTTGAAATCTGGATGTCCAAGAATCAGAATGCGCTCCATGTTACAGCGCAAAGGTCATCCAATCCTTTGCATTGTGGGTGAAAGAAGGCGAAGGGAGGCATTCACTTTGCCCGTTGTAAATGTTTTGTCAGCTGAATGCTGCTGACACTCTTCAGCATGCACACTATACTTCTTTTACAATGAGGGATAGGTAGAAAGACACGGGCAGTGATAGCACACAACTCATTTGATTTTGAATATCTGCTTCTTAAATTAGTGATTCAGTGAACAGCAGCAAATTAAAATAGTTAATAGGGATTTTACTACATGACAGAGTTAAATAACAATTTTTTTTTTTTTTTTTTTTTTTCGGTTTTAAATTTAGCAGCGCATGTCCTAATGTATATCACCCTTGCTTGTAAGTGTGTAAGGTTAACTGTATCCTGTTTTTAAAATCTTGCAACTTACAGGACTCTATTTTTCTGTGTTGAAGGAATTAATTTTTTAATAATATTACCATTTAAGTAAGCAAATTTCATATTGTTGATTAATTTTCAGTACGCAGTGTAAAATTCAAAAGAGTATTGTTAGTTATAAATTTAAAAATAGCATGCAAATGTTTTATTTCATTTCCGTATTTTATTATTCACTAACATTGGTAGTATGACTTAAAAAACATGTGTGAGAAAGAAAAGTTCAAAAAGTTATTTTGCATTACAGTCGGTCAAATTCACAATAACCATCATTAGGAGCTTCAATCACATCATATTAACATTCAGGTTGTGGCCACATATCACAATTAACCTTTTGATAGTTATCAACAAACTCAGCTCATAATCTAGTGACAGACTGCAATGGGCCAAATGAAAGCAGCTTGCATTAAAGTTTATGACTAAGAGATATTCTGCATATTTGGGAAGAAAGAATTGCTTAACTCACAAATGCCAAAGGTTTAACTTTAAGCACTCATATCTCTGATTCATCAGTACCGTGCCTTCAACTACAACATGGTAGAGGATGGATAGAGGCTTTGTCTTGCTCTGTTTCTGCTCTCTCTCTCTCTCTCTTTTTGTGTGTGTGTGAGAGAGAGAGAGAGTGAGTGAGTGTGAGAGATAGCATATGATCACTAGTAATACTGCAGCTATAAAATATTGATTTCCAGCAGCAATGCAAATCTCCAGTTCTTTTTCATATGGTATATGTAAGAAAACAGTCATTAAACTGTGTATGAGTTTATGAGTTATCAAATCTTGAAATCATAATGTCATTAAAATGGAATGAATTTATAATGATTGTTTTTCCAGACTGACAGGGAGTGTCTGAATTGTCATCGTATGGAGCCCACGGAATGTGAATGTCCTTGTGAATGCCCTCTTAAAATGGATTTGTGTACTGGTCAATTAATTAATGATAGTAATCGGTGAGTGTATATGAAGGAAACAATTTTGATCTATATATTTTAAACATTTTCAAATTTGTATATTTTTCATAATAATAATTTAAACCTTTCATAATAATTTTCATAATGTTGTGTATTTTTCATTTATAATTAAGTACAGTTATATGTGTATACTTTTAGGTATCCAACATGTCCTTATTTTCCTGAGCTGCCTAACTTACCTGTTGTTGATACAGATATTTTAGAAACCTTGCAGCCATGTTATGAGCACCATTGTTCATCACGAACTGAATTAAGGTAAATTAATTGACTTATCTGTTTGAATGATATATTGGTGTTAAATTTTTAGACAAATATATGAAACTTAAGTAACACTCTTATATATTTATGTACAAGCCTGTGAACTCTAGCTTATGTTAAGTCATAGAATATGTATGGTAAGTGAATCATCCTGCTGCAAATGGTGATAGAAAACAGTTTAATGTGCACATATTTAACCTGTGATACATCAAATAAAACTTTTGCTATCCAAGTTTCTTTGTCACATGTTACAAATGCTCTCTGCAAGATCCTTTTATCATGTGACGCACTTCCACTCTGTGGTTAATTTTCAAATCACAGCATAGTTGATGTGATTAACATAATGGCATGAATAATGCAATTTTGAATTTATTAAGGTCAGATAGCATTGGTGACACATAAACAATATCACATAGCACATATTTTTTGTCTCTCCATATGTAAAAATTTTCAAGAAAGTATGACAATTTTAGAGGCCAGATGAGGAGTTTTTTGCTCTTTTGGGCTGACAGGGTAACCAAATAATTCCCATACTAAAAGGTTCTTTCATCAGTATCTATGTAGCAAGACTCTTAAATAATTAGTAACTATGTCGCTATGTTAATTATTTGCTGTGACCATTTGTAACAGTGATTCTTTTTGACTTACTATCACCATTACTGTTTGTGTGGGAAGTTCCTGTACCTATAAAATAAACTTAATGTATTGTAATGTAATGAACTTATCTAAAGTCCTTATTTCCTCTTTCAAATCCTTTGTGACATTCTTTCCAGTATTTCAAACATGAATAAATCAAAGCTTTCATGTGCTGCATGTCAGTTATTGTTTTAATATCAGTGTTCAATAATGTGCCTCATGGTAGTACCCCTAACAAATTGTTGCAATGAGATGTTTCAAGCCACTGCTAATCCAACATCTAAGCAGTTTTTAAAGTGGGCTCTGGAATTGTCAAGACAATAGCCAATAAATCATGATTGGACAATTGTGTGTTTATTATATTGCCCCACAAAATTATTTCATTCATTTAGTTAATACCAAAGAATATGTTATGTTAAGAAGGAAAACTTCTCCGCAGCAGGAGTGGCTCATTTCCAACCTTGAGGGAAACAGGTGCGCATGCGCGAAATATCTGATGCCAAAGCTCGAAGCCGGCGTGAAAGTTCCAAGGTCAGGTTTATCAAGAGTTCATAAAATGAACGTCATTTTAAATTTCTTTAAATTTTAATAATCATTTTTTGTGCAAATAAATTAATTAATGAATTAGTTACTTTGAGCAAAAAGGTACGAAAATCCGAGTTTAAATTATTGCAAAACTTCAAAGAAGAAACTTTTGTCAGAGATCGTTTCTCCTTAACACGTGTTCCTCAATTTCCTACACATGTGGTGGAGGGGGAAATTCTCGCCGGCAGGTTCCGTCACCAAATCCCTTGCCGAATTTTCCATCTGCTTTTCAGCGACGTAATAGCAAGCTGGTTTGCATTACGTCTATGGAACCTTTCCTTCTTTACATAGACATTCTTTGGTTAATACATGGCCTATGAAGGTAACTGAAGTAGGGAGCTGTCCTGATACATTTTGTGCAAATTGATGAATGGATAAATTTGCTTCTGAAATTAATTTTGTACACCAGTGTTACACTTCATATCTACATGTATTATGTATTCAAATGTAACATTTGTTTTTAAAATTTCTTTTTTTAAGTGATTGTTTTGGAATCTTGGGTTGTGAATGGTGTCAACTTGAATCGGACGGTGTTACGCCTCTGAAAAAGAAATTTTGCACTGAACAAAGAAAATGTTTTGGAGGAGTTTTAGGTGCCAGGACTCCTTATGCTGATGAAATTATTGGTATGTCTCATTAATTTGTGTATAGATAATTATAATTATGTGATGCGCATGTAAATAATTTCATTTTTGTCACAAAGTAGGTCTTTTAACCTGAAAAGATTTCAGTATTTCTTAACAGATAATGTTTGCTTTGCTAACAAAATTATTTGCAACTTTCTAAAATGCTATTTCATCAACTTATAAATGATTGAATTTCAGAATGAAAATATAAAATGATAAGAATGTAAATAATTAGAAAAATAAATATTTTGTAGTCAGTATATACTAACTTGTTAGGCAGTATGAAGAGTTAAATTCAAATTGGGAATATTTAGTTATTAAAAAATGTAGCCACAGTGCAGGGAATGAGTTAAAAAGATGTTTTATTTCAATCACATTCATGTGATATGAGGAGTACTAATTTTTGTAACTTTCAATAAACTGATTGCAGATTGAATGTGTAACTTAAAATAGGTATAGTAATAAAATTGTGAAATGGTAATGTACAGTCCATTTAAAAAAAAAAAAAAAAAGTAGGACAGTTGGTGTACCTCCCATTCTGGTTGGCTGATCAAAGAAATTCAACTTGCTTTTTTCATGTCTCAAATGTGAGATATCTGTTATGTATTAAATTTATGTATAGTGTTGTTCTAGCTTACATATTTTACTATAAAATCTGATTTTGTCTAAAGTAATCTGCCAGTTTTTTCCGTATTTTGATTCTATGCCTCAAATTGTGCCAAAATGCCAAGTTTTATAAAAATTGTGTGACCTATTTTTTTAAATACTAGAGTTACTGAAGCAGTCATTTTGATCACGAATAAAATTAAATTTTTGTATTGACTATATACTTAGAATTATTACTAGCGGTCATTTTCATGCCAGAATGTTGTTAGGCAGCTGGGTGGAACAGAAGTGAGGCTCCTTTTTCCCAGAGTGGTAATGCTCTAAATAATTTTATGTTTCTTGCCTGAATTTTTCTGTAAATTCTTTGCCTTGTTCTCTGCCATGCAGTGCTCATCATTTCACTTGCAATTCGTTTTCATCATGGTCCAAAAAGATGACAGTTGCATGGAACAAGCTTTAGTCCAGTAAGAAAATCAAGGGAAATTAGATGATGTGAAAATGAATAATATCTGTCAACTAGTGAAGAAATAGTATGGTACAGTTTGGAAAAAATAAATTATTTCAAGAAATTCACTTAAAAGACTTCCTATTCAAAATGTTTTGTGAGAAACATCTGGCCCAACTAATTCTGCTAAGGTATAAGTAATGCATGGTGACTTTTTACCAATGAAAACATATTGCATCACACACAATGCACAGAGGCTGAAGCATGTCAGAATTTGAGAAATCTAATTTGGAGCTTTTCACCTGAGGAGATGCTTTTGTTGCTGTATTATATGTTTATGGTAATTTTGCTGCCAAAGACTTTCTGTTTTGAGTTTATGCTCCAAACCCTAGAGCCAAAAATTCTTAGTGAAATAGTGCCTAGAGATGTATTGTTCCAAAGAATGAAATATTTGTGCTTTGACTTGAAATCAACTAGATTGCAAAGATTATTGGCTGTTCCATTTGCCCTTACTTCATGGATATGGAGTGCCTTTATCGAGAATCACTTATTATGTTAAAAACCAAATAAATTATTGAATAAGTGTTCTCTACAGAGGTAGAATGTTGCTTTATTCAAGTATTGCCGAAAAAAATCTGATAAATAACATACAGTTTTGTCTTTTAGCTGATGCAAAAACAAAATACAAAATTTTTAAATTTATATCCTTATTTGGGAAAAGTTGAAAGGAGACCAATTGAAGAAACTTTTGAGGAACATGCTATTTATTGGTTAATTGAGCCTTTTTATAACACTGAAAAAAATGTTTAATTTCTTTACTTTGAATTTTGTAAAAAGTTTGCGAAATATAGGAATTGGTAGTGTAGGCACAGCCAAGCATGCAAAAAAAACACGTGATCCCTCTAAAAGACATATTCTAGTAAAGTTGTCAAGTATAATAATATATCTCTCATGTCATATGAGAGAAAAAGTACAAAATTATCCTTCTCATGAGTTCATTTCATTTAACTTTGGAAACTGCATCAAATGAGAAAAAAATATCTGAGTTTGTGAGATTTTATAATGCAACCAGACATTCAAAAATTTTTTGGGTAAAATAGCCTGAAAATATTCCATCAAAATTTTAGTCCAACATGTTGTCCTTGATCATCTATAAGGAGAACGCTGGCAGTGTAAACATTATTCAAAATGATTTTACTTTAGATATGACTGAACAGTTTCTCAAAAAAGAATTCTCTTGTTTCCAGGAGAGCCTTAAAGGATGTGCCTTCTGCAAATAAGCATAAACAGTGTCAGATTAACCAATGTAACAGAATTAAAATTGTGAATAATTATGCAAGAGGCATTAAATATTTGATAGGCCTTCCATAAGTAAAATTACTAATTTGATCATATGTGTAAATTGTAAAAACAAGTAATATGAGTATTTTAGTTGTTTCATTTTATTACTCTATCTATGTATTCATATTTTATTTTTAAAAAATAAGAAATAATATATTCTTCTTCGAGTATCTAAATTGAAAAAAAATTAGTATTACCATTAGTAGTACATGTCAGATTACCATTAATGATTTATATTATAAAACAGAAATTGCTGCCATGTAATTCTATTAAATCAAAAATAATGTTTAAAAAAAATATTGAGATTTTTAACCTTGTAGCAAAAATTAATTCAATAAACTAAATTATTATACATTTTATTAACAAATGCAAAGGTTAAAATAAATGTATTTCTAAGGATTTCTGCAAGTTTTTTATTCAGTAGATCTTAAGATTTACATTTTGGCACGTTTTAAAATTTGGCATGCTGGCATGCTTGTTATAAGCGATGATATTGCTAAATGTGGTTTATGCATTTTGTTACAATTTTTTATCATTATTATTATTTGAACATATAAGGTTTGTAAGAATAAATTTTATCTTCACCATAATATTGTCTGCTGTTTTATACAGTATAAAGTGTGAGATTCGGATGTCCGGTATCTGGAATAATCTAAAATCTGGACCTCAAAACTGCCAACAACTTTTTTTTTAATGCTCTTTCTGCTTGTGCATTTGATTCTCCTTCCCATAATTG